>JARYGA010026773.1:0-27176 GCA_030545235.1 Helianthus tuberosus | reverse complement strand
TATAAGTCTCATACATACCAACCTACGCGTATACTCATTTCTATTCGTGTTTACTAATGGGTTCCATCTACTAACACATAATTAATCTATTCATACATTCTTACATATTTATTTCGTTCCCAAACATACTTGCATACACGCCTCATTCTTACCCGTACCTCATAAACACTATTTAATGAGTTTGGGGTATAATTCGGGAGCTTAAAATGAGTTCTATAATCATCTGTACCTTACAAAACTATTTGGTAAGGTTAGGGTACATTATGAAAGTTTAACGGGGCTTGGGAATGGGTCTACGGGGTTCGGAATCGAAGAAAAACAAAGAAACGGGGCTGCTGGAGTTGGTTGGTGCGTAGACAGCAAGTTAGGGCGTCGGCCAACTGCTACCCAACGTCGACGATGCTGCTACCAGCGTCGGGGACGCTGCCCCTGCAGCACCGACGCCGGATTTCGTTCTTTTCGACGTTTTGACCCTCGTTCGCGCATCCCGAACTTCCCAAATCTTATAATAACATTATTTCAAGCCCCCAAATCATTCTAACACTTAACCCCATGTCTCCATAATCAAATCTATACTTTTATCATACATTCTTGATTTTGACCCGTTTGAATTTACCAAGTTATTTCCGACATAGTTAATTACTTAGGCCTTCTACAACAATACTTACCTTAGTATTATGATGACCTAAACATTCTTACATGATTCCCACACCATAACATCCAAATTCCACATCCGACACATACTTTCTACATTTTGACCCGTTTGAACTTAACGAGAGTTTTTATTAATAACCAATCTACATATTACCCTATACGACTTACTTACTTTCGTTCTACCATTACTACCCATCCTTTCATGAATCACATCTTTTCTTAACAATCAGAACTCATTATATGATAATAAAATTAGTTCGGAAATCACTTACGTTATGCGTCCGTATTCGTATTCGCTTCCTTGCCTCCTCTTGACCCATTAGCTCTCCATGCTTGAGTCCGTGCTAATATTGTTCATATCCTTTCATGTCACCACATTCATATCATGGTTAGCATATATGCTCATACATATATACATGAAAACATTCATTTCTTTCCATGCATACATTATTTGTCTTGCATTAGTTAACTACCACATACATATGGCATACACTAATGGTCGTCTTGTTTCACATTCACGTAACTCAATTATCATCATACACATCCAACAAATCATCTAGTGCATAACATATGACTTCTCTACTCGTAATTGTGCCCGAAAGCCAAACCATGCTTCTCATGCATTGTTGACTTTATGAAAGTCAATTGTCCTACTTTCATACTTTCAACTTATGAACACACACTCATAATGATATGGCGGACTGTAGTAATAACATCATATGCATTTCATACTCATGTTGTATGGCCCTTATAACTACATGATCACTTAGTCACATATACATATAACAATTTTTACACATGTTAATGCTTTCATGATTCTACATTTAACACCCACATACAAAGTAGTCAATTTAACGTAATCATAACGTCATTCCTAACCAACAATCAATCAAACACATGGTGAGCATTACACCATTCAGGTTTAGTTTATTACCAATTACATCATATACACATCCTATACATTTTCACCCATTACTTGCATCCAATCTCATCTAGTAATCTCACCTAGACATTTTATCAAACAATTGGTGTGCGTACAAATTTCTAAGCCTAATGTACAAGTATTTCATGTTCTTCTTCCTTCTTATCACTTTCATTCATCCAAAACAACTAAATATCAAATAAATTCATGTCATGCTCAATTTATCTAATAAGAATTCATCACATACAATATCATACACCCGAATTGCACAAGGATTGGTCATGGTGATACACCCATGTCACCATCTTCATCATCACCAAGTGGGTTTTATGTCAAAACATCAAATTACTTGAAATTGTTCATACCTAAAGTTTTATTTGGTGATTCTAACACACCTTCAGACTTAATTTCATACAAATTTAAGAATTTATCATAAACCCACTTCATATATTATCACCAAATCAAAAACTACAACTAACCACATGTTTGTTAGGTTGAGATGATAAGGAATCCTCATTCATGCAAAGCTTCATCATCTAATTTGATCTTGATTTAGGGGAATTTGTGATGGATTGAATCAAGGGAGTTCTTGCTCTCCCTCTCTCTAAACACGACATACATACACACATACTAACTAGTGTTTTGATTTTGTAAACTTTTAATTCAACTTGCTAGATTTGGTCCCTCATGTTTGTCATCTTATTTTTACTTGGTCATAACTTATCTATTTAATTAACAATAACCCTAACCAAGTTAGCTAGTCTTAGGCCCTGTTTGATCACCACTTACCCGGTCCAGTCAGTTCTTACTACTGACCCAGTAAGTGGTCAGCTTGTTTGATCCATTAAAAAAAAAATCTGACCCAGTCCAAGGCTCTGACCGAGTCTTTTTTTTGGAGATCACTGACCAAGAATTAAACATGCCACTTATTTTCCCCAACCCTAATTTCACGTTTCCCTCCCAGCTTCTTCCACATCGCCGCTCTTCCTCCTCCCAGTCCCACTGCCGGCGCTCTCGGCTCTTCCCACCGCCGGCGCTCTCGGCTCCTCCCACGCTGTTTCTCCCGCCGATTCTCTCGTTGCTCTGCCCGTCTCCAGGTAAAATCGATTTTCATTCTTTTCTTGTTCTCTTTATATCCCAACAAAATCAATAGTGTTTTTTTTCTGATTTTGAAATCGTATGAAGTGTTTGTGTAGATTGTCCAGTACTTGAAATTTCTTCAATAGTTGAACTAGTTTATTTTTCTGATTTTGAAATAGACAGAAGTGTTTTTTATTCTGATTTTTTTTCTGAATTGATGCTGAATAGTTGCTGGATTTTTTTCTTGAATTGATGCTGAATAGTTGCTGGATTTTTTTCTTGAATTGATGCTGAATTATAGTTTCTGAATTTATCAAACTCGATGCTGAATTTGTTCTTAATTTGTTCAATTTATAGTTGCTGAATTTGTTCAATGTTTCTAGATGCTGAATTTTTAAGTTTCTAGTTTCTGAATTGATGCTGAATAAAGTTTATATATGCTGAAATGATGCTGAATTTTAAAGTTTATATATGCTGAATTTGTTCTTAATTTGTTCAATTTATAGTTGCTGAATTTGTTCAATTGTTATGTTTATAGATGTCGAATTGATGCTGAATTTTAAAGTTTATATATGCTGAATTTTTATACTTGTATATAGACATGACAGAAAGAAAACCTAGGGCTATTTGGAAATTGGAATGTGTGGACCAAACTTTTCTCGAAGCATGTATACACGAAATAACAACTAACGGCCGGGAGGGTAGTAGCTTAAAAGGAAGCTCATGGAAAGTAGTGGCGGAAAAACTAAAAAATGATCACAATTTTGTAGTTGATCATAAACAAATGAAAAATCGATATGACTACTTGAAAGGAAAGTACGGCGCTTGGTTGAAATTGAAAAGCAAAACGGGGAATATATATAATCCTATAACCAATACTTTCACTATGAGTGATGAAGATTGGGAAGCGGAGGCAAAGGTATTTTTTAAATATGAGAAATTTTTAATATGATTATTTTTATTAAATATATTATTTGTATTTGGTATATAATAGATGTCACACTCACATTTACAGATAAATATTACCTTTGCGACGCTGCATATACCAACACTCGTGGATTTATGACTCCTTACCGTAATACGAGGTATTGGTTAGCCGATTTTCGACGGCGACGGGCGTTAACTAAGGAAGAAAGATTCAATCATGCTCATGCATGCCTTAGAAATGTTATTGAACGCGCTTATGGTGTATTGAAGGCAAGATTCCCGATTCTAAAACAAATGGCTCCCTATCCTTTTCCAGTGCAAAGAGACGTTGTTATTGCTTGTTTTGCAGTCCACAATTTTATAAGGAAATACAATATTCAAGATGAATTATTTACAGACTTTGAAGAGAACACTATGGTTACTCCTGATGGCCAAGGTGAAGGAATTGAGGGCCAAAACACACAAGGCATAGAGTGGGGTTCAGAAGGCGTTGAATATATGACTACTTTGCGTGACCAAATTGCTAATCAACTACTTTCAAATGCTTCAAGTTAGATTTGGATGCAGATTCTTATAAGATGTTTGAAATTCGGTGTGTTTTATTTGGATTATGTATGATTTATATTTAACTTGGATTTTGTATGAGATTTTAAATTTAAGCTTTTTTTTTTTAAATGACTATTTTTATTGATTACACAACGCAATTTAAAACAGAAGAGCAATATGGTTATTTTTATTATTTAGCACAGTCAGTCAGATACATAATCAAACAGCCAGGTTTCAGTCAGATGTAGACCCAGTCAGAACTTCTAACTGGGTCAGCTTTGGACCCAGTCAGATCTGACTGGGTCAGCAACTATCAAACAGCCCCTTACTTATTTATTTCATGTCATATCCCAAGAAGCCTTACTAGTTAATTAAGCACTTTGGTTTTTGGGGCGTTACAAGTCTACCCCCCTTAAAGGAGGTTTCGTCCCCGAAACCTCTCTCATTTTTATCTAACTATATTTACCTTTACTTACTGATTGCCCATTCCTTCATTTCATCCACTATGCATACTATGGTATGAATTCACTCGTATCTTATACAAAGGAGCTTTATTCATGAACAAACATAATCATATGTTTTGTCTCTACCTCTCGTATTAAGAAAGATGCTTTATACATTTATTAATCATGATGAACCGATCACTCCTACTTTTACTCATAAATCATTCTTGATATGTTATCCTTAACATGTCTTCTAATTACTTTCATAAACACATAAAAGTTAGAATATGGTCATGTCTTTATCATAAATATTAAGTTATAGTATCGCTATCGCAACAAGGCTACTATTTCATACTCATTTAATCGTACTTAACTCGAGTGTTGAGCATCATTCTATGTTTGCTACCGTTACTTTTACTGTGCACGCCTTCAGGTTAAACTTCGAATCATTTCATTCATGCTACTTTATTATTTGCCCTCTCTTCTTGCACAACTCATACTATTTAAATAAGTATGTTGCAAAAGTTCATCATACAAGTATTTAACCAATACCCTAAAATTTTCACTCAAGGTCCTAATGGCAAAAAAATTTAAGATGAAATTTCTTCTTATGTTGACCGATAAAAGTCAAACATTACACACTATGTCATACTTATCCTACCATTCGTTAGTTCTTAGGTCGTATTCAATCTACCAATTGATACTTATCAATCATGATTTAAACATTTTACTAACCTCGATTTCATTGCATAAATCAACAATCCGCGACCTGGATCGACCCGCTCCTTCATTTCTCCATTCCATAATTGGATTGACCTTACCCATCCATGTGATGAGCCTCCGCTCGCGAGCATCCTTTCACCAACTCTACTAGTTTCATCACTTCAAGTATTCTACCATTCTCATTTACAAAATTATCGATTAGCACTTCTTATTCGAATATTCATTTTGAGTCGGTGTTTATTCACCTATATTTCTTACATAAATTTCTCACTTACAAGCTATACTACATTGCACATTTTGTTTCTTGCGTACTATTCTTACAATTCTTTAAATATTGTCAACTTCTGCAATTTGACTTTTCAAAGTCAACCGCCACATATTACTTATTGTTTATACATATTGGAGTACGCGTTGTACTTACTTTCAGTTCTAACATACTTACAAAACGTCATTTCATAATTCTAGCATTTTTTTGCAAAAACTTTCCTTTCCCATCAATACTTAAGCCATTTGCCTGGGTCTTAGCCCCTCATTCGCCCCAATTCACATGTGTCAAGTTACAATGTGTCTATCACGTAACTTTATTCAATACTTCTTTCAACTAATAAACCGAACCTTTCATGTTATTTTACCATTACTTGCTTTCTAGTTAACAACCTCAACTTCGTTTGACTTTTCAGAAAGCCAAACTATTAATGCATTCTTATTTATGTTTTATCAATTAGCTATAACTTAATCCTCACGTGTTCATTCATGCACTTACACGTACATATGCATTTTGTTGGTTAAGCGATATGATTAACCCGACAATGCTATTATCACCGCATACTCACAATGCTTATACTTACCTTAGTTGGGGAGAGAAACACATTCTTTTTTTTTTATCTGTACTTACTTACAGATTCCTACTTTTCGTTCATGGTTTTCAATCTTACAAGTTTGATCCATACATCAACTACTGACTCAAACTTTTTCATTCTTATAAGTTTGATCGGTATTCACATACGGATTCAAACTTTTCATTCATGCTTTTCATTCTTACAAGTTTGATACGTACATCAACTACGGATTCAAACTTTTTCAGTCTTATAAGTTTGATCCGTACTCACCTACGGATTCAAACTTTTCATTCATACCTTTCTTTCTTATATGTTTGATTTGTACTCACCTATGGATTCAAACCTTTCATTGTTATAGAATACCTTCATTTTCTTAAGAGTCTTACAACACCTTTTACCCACACGTCAACCTACTTCATGATTTTACCGGACATACCTGTGATGATTATCATGGTCTCACGAATTTCATATGCTTCTTGCTGTCACACCCCAACCGATGGCGGAAACATCGGGGCGCGGAACTAAGCGAAACAGATTGTTCATGGGTATCCACAACAACTATTAATTACCTGATATTTAAACGTCACGTCCCATACCATAACATATCCAAATAAAACAGTTATTACAGATAATTGTATCATAAACAAGTACTGATCCGACAACTCAGATTTCAAAGTTTAGACAATTTATTTATTTGTTTCTAAGACTCTTTCCTAGCCTCGATTTCATCACACAGCAAACAAGGTGTCCTAGCATCTTATGCACCTGCCACATATGTTAAAGTAACAGTCAATACACATAGTGTAAAGGTGAGCATACAAGTTTAAAAATAGCATATAGAGTTTGAAACCGTTTACGCATAAGCAGCACGTACAACGTGTGATGTGAAGCACGTTAGTTATCGACATGATCCTATCGATACCAATGAGTGCGGGTAGACTGCCCAAGGCAGTTCGTAATACATATTCACCATTGTGAACCATGTAATTAGTTGTCCTTAACAACCCCTGAGTGAATAGGTGCTGAGTCCAAACTATAGTACTATCGTTGCTAAGGCAGGTAGACATCAATCTATGTGTAAACATAACAAACAAGCATTCATCGAATCACGTATACATGCGGTAACGGTTAGCGTTTAAGTATTGCGTAGTGTGTTTGATTTGATTTAGAATAAGTAACGTATGTAACACCCAAAAGTGCGTAAAGCAAAAAGGGTTCGAGTATACTCACAGCGAAGGAATTGTGGATTGAAGGGAGCGCTTAGAGCGAGGTTAGCCTGAACAGTTATGATATCAATACGATAAGCGGCGCGTAAAACGATGCAGGTATACCAAGGATCGGGTGGTAATCAGATCGGATGGCAATCCGATCGGATGGCCAGTCGATCGGGTGACAATCTGTTCGGATGGCCATTCGATTGGATTGACACCTCACTTGATGAGGATGTGTTTGTTGTAACAACTGTGCTTGTAATCACTATGAACAGTTCTATTATCAATAAAACAATGTTATTTGATCCCAATGTTTTTTTTGTTATGTTATACATTTTTCATGTTTTGACTTTTATGTAATTTCAAACTCTACATCGCTTTCTTGAGAGTTATACGCAAACTAGTGCGTAAACGTACTCAGTTTAATGCGAGAAATACTCCGGAACATCAACATATACTCAACATACCTTAAATAACCTTTACATAACTTAGAAATAAGTTTTGAAGGCTTTGGTATGGCAAAAAATAAGTTAATTCGCTTACAGGGACTAAATATGACAAATTGTGAAAGTATGTCAATTTGAACTGTAACGAACATTCCGGAACATGACCATAAGTTAAACACACCTTAAATATCCTTTACATAGCTTATAAATAGGCTTTGAGGGGTTTGGTGTGCTAAAATAAACTTTTGGGACATTCAGGGACTAAAAGTGTCAAAAAGTGCACAAGTTTGCATTTTCGCGCATAACTTACGTTCTGAATACATCCGGACATCCAAAAATTTATGTAAGCATGACTACATTATATTTTAGTGTTCGCCTTAAGAAAAATCCATTCGTTGCGTCATTTGGATCGTTTTTCGCGCTTATGCGCATTCCGTCGTAATTAAGCGAACATCGCGTTCGTACGACCAAACGAACCATCATCCGGCATATTTTTGAGCATGTTTTGAGTTCCCTATACTTTAACTACATTTTAGAGCCTTGAAATGAGGTTAACGGGGTTCAAACGCATCGAAAAGGGCCTTAAACACGTGCAGGGACCATTGCTGCCAAAAATGAAACTTTCTGATTCAGGGGAGGCGCTCGCGTAGCGCGACGCCTATGGGGCTACCTGTCGCGCTACGCGACTGACTATCTGGGCAGATTCAATGTTTCTAATTACAAGTTGCAACTAATTGATTCTTAACCACATGTTTTAAGTTGATGTGTCACTAAGATAAGGAGCATATGTGGTTCCATAACATTCCGACAAGTGTACGCACGAGATTCGATCACGTTATTCAAGAAACGATCCTAACGGTTACCCGAAAACTATATATACCCCATGCCTTTCATTGTTTTAAAGCACTAGAATCTTATTAGTTGTGTTCTAAGTTGAAACCTTGTTTCATACCTGAACTATACTGATCTAGATTAGCATTCGGGGACCCTTCGTAAGTATTCTTTCGTTCTTTTCCTTATTTTTACTGCTTTTCGAGTCAGAAAGTCAAACTTTGTTTGACTTTCAGCGTTGACCAGTAATGGTCAATGCGAAGTTCGTTAGAACTTCGCAACGTGATTGTAATCACGATGGTCATAGTCCCTTGGGACTATGCCTACTGATTACCACGTTGTCTAGGGTCGTAGGGTAAGCGATCTAATAAATCGCTTATACCTCGAACCCGACCTAGTTTGGTCGATCATTAGGATCCGACCAAATACATTAGGTGACCATAGTAGGTAGGGAATAACCTTCCGAGGTTATACCCTATGGTCACATCGTTTAAGTAGTTGTATGATAGGTAGTTTATATGCCTTAGGTAAATTACCAGAATACCCTTTTCATGTATAATTGGTAATTAAGCATATGTAACCTAAACCTTTGTCACGTAACTGATTATGTAACATGTTTAGGCATATAATACTTGTCATAGGACTAGTTAGGCGGTCCGAACGCGTTTCACGCGCACGATGCGTTAAAGTAGCATAAGCTGCCTAAACGGATCATAATGGGTCAATAAGACTTAGGTTAAGTTTCATTTAGCATGTAGGCTTTGTTAAACCATATCACGTGAGTTCCGACACTCATTTGGTTTACAAACCCTAATGCTACCCAGTCTTCCGAGATAGGTCCGGTTTTTAACATAGTTACCTATACTAGGTGCCGTTTGATTCCGAGATCTATAGCATTACTTGGTGGTTATCTTTAGACAACTGAGCAATCTCAAGTGAGTACATAGACCCCTCTTTTACTGTTTTCCAAACTGTTTTGGGGTGGAACACATGTGCCTACTTGTTACTTTCATGCTTTCCTGTTTTCACATCATATACATGCTATGTTCGTTAGTACACTATAGTACATGATTTCATTACATCTTATGCTAGGTGTGCCCATTGTGTGCATTACTTGGTACATTGTTTTACATGACATTTCATGCTAGGTATGCCCATTGTGTGCATTACTTGGTACATCGTTTTACATGACATTTCATGCTAGGTATGCCCATTGTGTGCATTACTTAGTACATCGTTTTACATGACATTTCACGCTATGTATGTTCATTTGATTACATACTTAGTGCATTGTTTTCACATGTTTACATTTTGGTATGACATTTGGTTTGTTTACATGGGACAATACATTCATTAACATTAGCTACGCCGTTCGTTAGTAGGTAGTGGTACCATAGGAATTGACAACTCCCGTTCCGGACATCCCAGGGTAAGGGGACAGAAAGGAATGACCGAATTCGTTGACATAAGACAGATAGACCTTTAATTTGTTTAAAGGGTTTATCACCACAGTCGCCAGGCTTGGATGTATGCATTTTCACAATACCGCATAAATGTTCATATTAAATAGTTGCATGCATTTACACAAGACATAGCTTTGATTTAAACCAAGTTTTACTTCAATACTTTGTTTTTGTGCATATGGTTTAGTTGAGACATTTCACTTGCCATACATGACATTTTGACATAGACATTTGACATGGATATTTGACATAGACATTTGACATGGATATTTTGACATAGACATTTGACATGGATATTTGACATAGACATTTGACATGGATATTTGACATAGACATTTGACATGATTTACATCTTGACATAAACACTTTGACATATTATTCAATACATTTGACAATTTGGTTAAACATAGACTTCTTACATTGGTTGTTTTGGTTTGATTAAGTGATTAAGTTAACGATGCGTGTGTAATATGATACAAGCATGGTGGATACGCCGCTGGTACTTCCTATATATAAGTGTTTGTATGGTATTACATGGCGTAACGTTATTTGAATCATTTCAGTTTGAGACATAGAACATTTTATACAAATAACATACTTTTCACAAAACATTGATTTACAAACAACTTATCTTATACAAACACATTTTTACATGGTTATTTATTTAACCTGACATTTACTTATAAATATCATCTGACCTTATTGTTTTCAAATGATTTACAAAACAAAGCAAAGTACGGGGTTCATGATTAAACATTTTCTTAAACTCAAGTCATGAATCCTGTTTTCACAAAACCTATGTATCTCACAGGCATTTTTATGCTGACGTACCTATTTTCACATGTGTTTTCAGGTGCTTTTCCATAGGATGTTGATCATGATACTAGGGCGGACCTGTGCCTTAGAGACTTTAAAAGAAGATAGACTATGTTTAATTATGTTCTGAACTCTTTAATTTCCTGTTTGAAACAATGTAACACCCTTGTTTAATAAATAAAATACACTTTGTGTGCCATGGTTATGAAACAATTAATTCTGTCGCAACACGCCCCGATGTTTCCGCCGCGATTTGTTGTTTTACGCGGTCGGGGTGTGACAGAAGAGTTGGTATCAGAGCCAATGGTTATAGGGAATTAGGTTATTAGTAATGCTTTGACCTAGACTATAACTTTTCTAGGAACCTAACACAAGTTATCTTGTGTTTAGATCTTAAAACATGTACATCACCTATCCTTAGGTGATTAACAAAACAAGGAACCAAAAATTTTTCCGAAACGATTTTTGAAAAACAATCATCTGTTTTCGAATGATTTATTACAAGGTTTTGAACCCTCAATTGTAAGGTTTTGAACCCTCTGTTATATGGTTTTGAACCCTTTTCAGTTTGGTTTTTGGCCTTGTGCCTTCTAATTTTCAAAATCCCGTCAAACGTTTTGGGTTTTAAATAATGTGAACATGTGCAAACTGGAAGGGTGAATGCCTGTATTCTGGGTTTTCTGTCTAGGTAAGCACTTCGTATACATCTCAAACAGACGCGAGACCAGTTGTGCTTACCTGGGAATTCTTGGGATGAGTGTTCACTTATAGGCGAGCATGTCTTCATTATACATTATTTTTGACCCATTTACTTTGATTAGTCACTGTGTGTCGTTTGTTTGCTTGGTAATGCGGACGAATGACCACCATCTTTGCTTTTGTTGATTTTGTTTCATCTCATTCTCTTCATCCAATCATCTCACTCGTTTCCTTTCATGTTTTCCTCTTTTAGAATGCCTCCTCGACGCGAGAACCAGATAGCTACTGCCGAGCTGGCAGAAATTATTGCGCAGCAGATGGCTGCTCAGTTTCCAAATCTCTTTGCTCAATGGAATCAAGCCAACAACAACAACAACGTTCCATGCAAGTACAAAGATTTTAACCAGGCTAAACCACTCAAGTTCAGTGGTTCTGAAGGAGCAACTGGGCTTCTTCAGTGGTTCGAGAGCAGTGAGAATACTTTCCGCCACGTGCAGTGTCCGGATAATCGCAAGGTCGAGTTTTCTTCGAGCGTATTTCAGAAGAGGGCTTTGACATGGTGGAACGGGGTTATGAGAGACAGGGGTGCTGAAGTTGCTCTCGCACAGACATGGGCTGAACTTAGAGCCCTTATGATGAGGGAATTCTGTCCTCGTCATGAGCAGCGAGCTTTGGAGAAGGAATTTGATGATTTGAAGCAGGATAGTGGTGAGCACAGGGCTTATACTGATCGGTTTGAAGAGTTGAGTCTGCTTTGCCCAACAATGGTCACCCCACTCGACAAGGCTATTGAGAGATACATCGATGGCCTACCTGACTCGGTACAAGACATTCTTACTGGTAGTAACCCTGCCACACTTCGTCAGGCGATCGAGTTATCTGCGACATTGACTGAGTCGCAGATCCGGAAGGACAAGTTGCACAGGAAGGGTGACAAGGGCAAGAAACAGTCGGCTGACAAGGAAGATAACAAGAAAGGTCAAAACTTGAATGGAAAGAATTCCGGTTCTTCGAAGAGGTCAAGGAAGCGTAAGGCTTCCCAAAATTTTGCTATCACTGCCCAAGCTAATCTGGCAGTTCCCAACCAACCTGCACAGCCTCCAGCAAAGAAAGCCTATACAGGGAATGCACCTTTGTGCAATAGATGCAACAGTCACCACCAGCCGCAACTTCCATGCCGTTTCTGTACTAACTGTGGGAAATCAGGCCATCTCGCCAATGTTTGTCGATCTGCTCAGAATCCCGCGGTTCAGAACCCGGCTCAACAAGTTGCTCAGCCTCCTGCTCCGCAACAGGGTCAAGCTGCAAGACCACAATACCCACCGGGTGCTTGTTACAATTGTGGGGATCTGACCCACTATAGAAATCGGTGCCCAAGACTGGCGAACCAGAACCAGAACCAGAACCAGAACCAGAACCAGAACCAGAATCAGGCTCCGGCTCGAGGCCGAGTCTTTAACATGAATGCCCAAGAGGCACAGGCTGACGATAATGTGGTGAACGGTACGTTCTTTATTAATAATCAGCCTGCATCTGTTCTTTTCGATTCTGGTGCCGATAAGAGTTTCGTGTCATTATCTTTTGAGCAAATGCTTCGCGTGTCTAGAACGAAACTAGGCAAATCTTTGACAGTAGAGGTTGCTAATGGTGAACCCATTATTCTTGATTCTGTTCTTCGCAACTGCCAGTTGAATCTTAACGACCATCTTTTTCCTATTGACCTCGCGCCTATGCAACTTGGAAGCTTCGACGTTATTGTGGGAATGGATTGGTTATCCAAGCATCACGCAGAGATAGTTTGTTCTAAGAAGATTGTTCGTGTGCCACTTTCGACAGGCGAGATCCTGCAGGTTCAAGGTGAGAAGCCCACCGGTGGTCTCAAACTCATGTCTTGTTTTAAAGCTCGGAAGTATCTGCAGAAGAACTATGTGGCTTTCTTAGCACATGTTATAGAAGATAAAGGCAAGGGTAAGTCTATTTCAGATATTCCTGTCGTTCGGGATTATTCTGAAGTGTTCCCTGAAGATTTACCTGGTCTACCTCCAGCACGCCAAGTCGAGTTCCGCATTGATCTCGTACCTGGTGCAAATCCCATTGCCAGAGCTCCATATCGTCTTGCACCGTCTGAGATGCAAGAGTTGTCTAAACAGCTTCAGGAGCTCTCTGACAAAGGTTTTATCCGTCCCAGCTTTTCACCTTGGGGTGCTCCCGTTCTTTTTGTCAAGAAGAAGGATGGATCCTTTAGGATGTGTATCGATTATCGTGAGCTTAACAAGCTTACCATCAAGAATCGATATCCCCTACCTCGCATCGATGATCTCTTTGATCAGTTACAAGGCGCTTCTTATTTTTCAAAGATCGATCTGCGTTCCGGATATCATCAACTTCGGGTGCAAGAAGAAGACATTCCGAAGACAGCATTCCGTACTCGTTATGGACATTACGAGTTCACAGTCATGCCATTCGGTTTGACTAATGCTCCTGCTGTTTTCATGGACTTAATGAATAGGGTCTGCAAACCTTATTTGGATCAGTTCGTCATTGTTTTTATTGATGACATCTTGATTTACTCTAAGACGCGAGCTGATCACGAGCAGCACCTTCGTCTTACTCTGGAACTCCTGAAGAAAGAGCAACTTTTCGCCAAATTCTCCAAGTGCGAATTTTGGCTTAAAGAAGTTCAATTTTTGGGGCACATTATCAACGAACAAGGTATTCATGTAGATCCCTCCAAGATCAGTGCGATTAAGGATTGGGATACGCCTACTACTCCTACTGAAGTTCGTTCATTTCTTGGTCTAGCGGGTTATTATCGCCGCTTCATTGAAAACTTCTCTAAGATTGCAGTTCCTCTAACTGCTCTAACTCAGAAGAAAATGCCCTTTTATTGGGGATTCAGACAAGAGGAAGCTTTTCAACACCTGAAGCAGAAGCTTTGCGATGCGCCTGTACTATCATTGCCTGAGGGTGATGATGATTTTGTCGTGTATTGTGATGCATCTAAATTGGGTCTTGGCTGTGTTCTAATGCAAAGGAACAAAGTCATAGCCTATGCATCAAGACAATTGAAGATACATGAGAAGAACTACACCACTCATGATCTTGAGTTAGGTGCAGTTGTCTTTGCTCTCAAGATCTGGAGACACTATTTGTACGGTACAAAATGTGTGGTTTTCACGGACCACAAAAGTCTTCAGCATATCTTCAACCAGAAAGAACTCAACATGAGACAGCGACGTTGGGTTGAGCTTTTAAACGACTATGACTGCGAAATTCGCTACCATCCTGGTAAGGCGAATGTAGTAGCTGATGCATTGAGTCGTAAGGAACGTACTAAGCTTCATTGTGTACGTGTTCAATCTGTTATTCAAGCTCGATCCGATATTCAAGCACGCATTTCTCAGGCCCAACAATCTTGTGTTTCACAAGGTTTGATGGATAAGGAATTTCCCTATCACATAACACCTGCTCTGGAACTGAAGGACAATGGATCATATTACTTCATGGACCGTTTGTGGGTCCCAAGCCAGGATGATCTTCGTACCTTGCTTATGGATGAAGCCCATAAGTCTCGTTATTCTATTCATCCGGGCTCAGATAAAATGTATAAGGATCTTCGTATTCACTATTGGTGGCCTGGTATGAAGAAAGACATTGCCTTATACGTATCCAAATGCCTTACTTGTCTAAAGGTTAAGGCTGAACATCAGCGTCCTTCTGGTTTATTGGAGCAACCAGAGATCCCAGTTTGGAAATGGGAAAACATTACTATGGATCTTGTTACCAAACTCCCGCGCACAAAGAAAGGTCATGATGCCATCTGGGTAGTCGTAGATCGTCTTACAAAGTCAGCGCATTTCTTGCCAATCCGCGAGGATTTTCCTACTGACAGACTTGCTCAAATCTATGTAGATGAAATTGTAGCTCGACATGGTGTTCCTTTGAACATCATTTCTGACAGAGATGCTCGTTTCACTTCTCATTTTTGGAGAACCATGCAATCTGCTATGGGAACCCAACTTAATCTGAGCACAGCTTATCATCCGCAAACGGATGGTCAATCTGAGAGAACAATCCAGACTCTGGAGGATATGCTAAGAGCTTGTGTGATCGATTTTGGTGGTAGCTGGGATTCACATCTTAAATTGATTGAATTCTCCTACAACAACAGTTATCACACTAGCATCAGAATGGCTCCTTTCGAAGCTCTCTATGGTCGAAAATGTCGTTCACCAGTCTGCTGGAATGAGATTGGCGAGGCTCAACTTACTGGACCTGCCCTCATTTTAGAGACAACTGACAAGGTCAAGAAAGTTCGTGATAACCTTCAGGCAGCTAGAAGCCGTCAGAAGATTTACGCGGACCCAAAACGCAAAGCCTTGGAATTTCAAGTCGGTGATCGAGTATTACTTAAGGTCTCACCTTGGAAAGGTGTGATCAGATTTGGAAAGAAGGGAAAACTTGCACCTAGATACGTTGGACCATTCAAGATCGTCGAAAGAATCGGAAAGGTAGCCTACAGACTTGAGTTACCTCCTGAACTTGGAAATGTTCATCCAACTTTTCACATATCAAATCTCAAGAAGTGTACAGCTGATGAGAACTACTCCATACCGCTTGACGAAATTCGTGTTGGCAAAACACTGAAATTTGTTGAGAAACCGGTGGAAATCATGGAACGTGAAGTCAAGTGGCTTAAACGCAAGCGCATTCCTTTGGTCAAAGTTCGCTGGGAAGCTAAACGTGGACCCGAGTTTACTTGGGAATGCGAAGATCAAATGAAAGCGAAATATCCGCATCTTTTTCCACGAGTTTCCTCTAAATAAATTTCGGGACGAAATTTCCACAAGTAGGGGAGACCGTAACAACTGTGCTTGTAATCACTATGAACAGTTCTATTATCAATAAAACAATGTTATTTGATCCCAATGTTTGTTTTGTTATGTTATACATTTTTCATGTTTTGACTTTTATGTAATTTCAAACTCTACATCGCTTTCTGGAGAGTTATACGCAAACTAGTGCGTAAACGTACTCAGTTTAATGCGAGAAATACTCCGGAACATCAACATATACTCAACATACCTTAAATAACCTTTACATAACTTAGAAATAAGTTTTGAAGGCTTTGGTATGGCAAAAAATAAGTTAATTCGCTTACAGGGACTAAATATGACAAATTGTGAAAGTATGTCAATTTGAACTGTAACGAACATTCCGGAACATGACCATAAGTTAAACACACCTTAAATATCCTTTACATAGCTTAGAAATAGGCTTTGAGGGGTTTGGTGTGCTAAAATAAACTTTTGGGACATTCAGGGACTAAAAGTGTCAAAAAGTGCACAAGTTTGCATTTTCGCGCATAACTTACGTTCTGAATACATCCGGATATCCAAAAATTTATGTAAGCATGACTACATTATATTTTAGTGTTCGCCTTAAGAAAAATCCATTCGTTGCGTCATTTGGATCGTTTTTCGCGCTTATGCGCATTCCGTCGTAATTAAGCGAACATCGCGTTCGTACGACCAAACGAACCATCATCCGGCATATTTTTGAGCATGTTTTGAGTTCCCTATACTTTAACTACATTTTAGAGCCTTGAAATGAGGTTAACGGGGTTCAAACGCATCGAAAAGGGCCTTAAACACGTGCAGGGACCATTGCTGCCAAAAATGAAACTTTCTGATTCAGGGGAGGCGCTCGCGTAGCGCGACGCCTATGGGGCTACCTGTCGCGCTACGCGACTGACTATCTGGGCAGATTCAATGTTTCTAATTACAAGTTGCAACTAATTGATTCTTAACCACATGTTTTAAGTTGATGTGTCACTAAGATAAGGAGCATATGTGGTTCCATAACATTCCGACAAGTGTACGCACGAGATTCGATCACGTTATTCAAGAAACGATCCTAACGGTTACCCGAAAACTATATATACCCCATGCCTTTCATTGTTTTAAAGCACTAGAATCTTATTAGTTGTGTTCTAAGTTGAAACCTTGTTTCATACCTGAACTATACTGATCTAGATTAGCATTCGGGGACCCTTCGTAAGTATTCTTTCGTTCTTTTCCTTATTTTTACTGCTTTTCGAGTCAGAAAGTCAAACTTTGTTTGACTTTCAGCGTTGACCAGTAATGGTCAATGCGAAGTTCGTTAGAACTTCGCAACGTGATTGTAATCACGATGGTCATAGTCCCTTGGGACTATGCCTACTGATTACCACGTTGTCTAGGGTCGTAGGGTAAGCGATCTAATAAATCGCTTATACCTCGAACCCGACCTAGTTTGGTCGATCATTAGGATCCGACCAAATACATTAGGTGACCATAGTAGGTAGGGAATAACCTTCCGAGGTTATACCCTATGGTCACATCGTTTAAGTAGTTGTATGATAGGTAGTTTATATGCCTTAGGTAAATTACCAGAATACCCTTTTCATGTATAATTGGTAATTAAGCATATGTAACCTAAACCTTTGTCACGTAACTGATTATGTAACATGTTTAGGCATATAATACTTGTCATAGGACTAGTTAGGCGGTCCGAACGCGTTTCACGCGCACGATGCGTTAAAGTAGCATAAGCTGCCTAAACGGATCATAATGGGTCAATAAGACTTAGGTTAAGTTTCATTTAGCATGTAGGCTTTGTTAAACCATATCACGTGAGTTCCGACACTCATTTGGTTTACAAACCCTAATGCTACCCAGTCTTCCGAGATAGGTCCGGTTTTTAACATAGTTACCTATACTAGGTGCCGTTTGATTCCGAGATCTATAGCATTACTTGGTGGTTATCTTTAGACAACTGAGCAATCTCAAGTGAGTACATAGACCCCTCTTTTACTGTTTTCCAAACTGTTTTGGGGTGGAACACATGTGCCTACTTGTTACTTTCATGCTTTCCTGTTTTCACATCATATACATGCTATGTTCGTTAGTACACTATAGTACATGATTTCATTACATCTTATGCTAGGTGTGCCCATTGTGTGCATTACTTGGTACATTGTTTTACATGACATTTCATGCTAGGTATGCCCATTGTGTGCATTACTTGGTACATCGTTTTACATGACATTTCATGCTAGGTATGCCCATTGTGTGCATTACTTAGTACATCGTTTTACATGACATTTCACGCTATGTATGTTCATTTGATTACATACTTAGTGCATTGTTTTCACATGTTTACATTTTGGTATGACATTTGGTTTGTTTACATGGGACAATACATTCATTAACATTAGCTACGCCGTTCGTTAGTAGGTAGTGGTACCATAGGAATTGACAACTCCCGTTCCGGACATCCCAGGGTAAGGGGACAGAAAGGAATGACCGAATTCGTTGACATAAGACAGATAGACCTTTAATTTGTTTAAAGGGTTTATCACCACAGTCGCCAGGCTTGGATGTATGCATTTTCACAATACCGCATAAATGTTCATATTAAATAGTTGCATGCATTTACACAAGACATAGCTTTGATTTAAACCAAGTTTTACTTCAATACTTTGTTTTTGTGCATATGGTTTAGTTGAGACATTTCACTTGCCATACATGACATTTTGACATAGACATTTGACATGGATATTTGACATAGACATTTGACATGGATATTTTGACATAGACATTTGACATGGATATTTGACATAGACATTTGACATGGATATTTGACATAGACATTTGACATGATTTACATCTTGACATAAACACTTTGACATATTATTCAATACATTTGACAATTTGGTTAAACATAGACTTCTTACATTGGTTGTTTTGGTTTGATTAAGTGATTAAGTTAACGATGCGTGTGTAATATGATACAAGCATGGTGGATACGCCGCTGGTACTTCCTATATATAAGTGTTTGTATGGTATTACATGGCGTAACGTTATTTGAATCATTTCAGTTTGAGACATAGAACATTTTATACAAATAACATACTTTTCACAAAACATTGATTTACAAACAACTTATCTTATACAAACACATTTTTACATGGTTATTTATTTAACCTGACATTTACTTATAAATATCATCTGACCTTATTGTTTTCAAATGATTTACAAAACAAAGCAAAGTACGGGGTTCATGATTAAACATTTTCTTAAACTCAAGTCATGAATCCTGTTTTCACAAAACCTATGTATCTCACAGGCATTTTTATGCTGACGTACCTATTTTCACATGTGTTTTCAGGTGCTTTTCCATAGGATGTTGATCATGATACTAGGGCGGACCTGTGCCTTAGAGACTTTAAAAGAAGATAGAATATGTTTAATTATGTTCTGAACTCTTTAATTTCCTGTTTGAAACAATGTAACACCCTTGTTTAATAAATAAAAAACACTTTGTGTGCCATGGTTATGAAACAATTAATTCTGTCGCAACACGCCCCGATGTTTCCGCCGCGATTTGTTGTTTTACGCGGTCGGGGTGTGACATTTGTGTATGATGGTTTGACTTTTGAAGTTTTTGTTGTAGTATTTTGAAAATAGAGAAGTATCTCTACCCTTCAGGTCGGTCGATCGAACGGTCGTTCGATTGGACGGCAACCCGATTGGCGAGGCTTCTCAGTGGGAGAACAAGTTTACAGCAGGACGGTCACTCGATCGGATAGCAATACGATCGGGTGGCAACCCAAGTGTATTGAACATGTTGAAAATTGTTTAAGTACCAAAGTCCTAGCCGTCACACGATCGGACGGTCGCTCGATCGGATGGCAATCCGATCGGACGGTAATTCGTTCAACGTCCAAGTCCTTGAATTGTTGAATGACAGTTTAAGTGTGGAACCCAAGTGTAACCCGATCGGACGGTCGGTCGATTGGATGGCAATCCGATCAGATGGCAATCCGATCGGATGGCAATCCGTTCTGACGTACTGATCGTCTTGACACTTGATTCTTCTTGAAGTTTTGTAGTTTTGAATGAGACGTTTTGATACCTTGCTTGAACAATCAAAACCTCGTCTCGACCCAAGTGACCCGATCGAACAGGAATCACCCTAGTCCGACCAGTTCACGGTTCAAGACGGGTGTTCATGTTCAAACCCGAAATCAATATCTCTCAGATGGAATTCAGATCTAAAACTGATACATCACTACGAGCGAGTAGAAGATCAGAACAAGCTCCGATTCCATCGGGTTTGAGTGCATTGAGTGTAAAAGAGTTGAAAGAAAGTTAGAAAAACCATCTTTCAATCCTTTTCACCATGAATATGTTCAGATCTATGCAAGATCTTTGTTTATTCATGTGGAAATCGTCCAGATCTAAGTTGTTCTTGGTGGAATGAGGCCAAAACATGAAGTTCATAAGAACACCATGATGACATCATCCTAGAACACCTCAAATCCACTGATTTCATGGTTAAAAGTTGAGATTCAAAAGATAGAAAGGTGCAGGAGGGCGTGTAGATCAAGAAAGTACAAGATTTAGGTTGAAAATTTACAAGAATTGAGAGAAATCGGGAGAAAAGAGCTTGAGAGCGGCTGGGTCGAGTGAGAGGAGCTGTCACCATCAAATGAGGTAACAATTGGGGTATTTATAGGGTTTCCCAAAATGGAAAGTGGGGAAGTGGCTGGTCGATCGAGTGGTAGTCCGATCGGGTGGCAACCCGATCGGATGGCAATCCGATCGGTTGGCCACTCGACCCTAGAGTTCGGCGCGATGGATTTTGTCATTTCGTTTCGTTTCGCGTGTAATGCGTTGTGGTGCGATTCGATAGAGCGATGCGATAGAATTACCCATTAAATTACTTTTAATCCCAACTACTATATCTAACATACAATCATCCTAATTAACTTGCGATTAGCGTCTGCGATTCGATTGCGATAGCGTTGCGATTGCATTTCGGTTGATTACCACAAACATAATATAAGTAAACACGCACAAGTAACACATAAGTAGCATACACACGTAAAACAATATCCAAACAGGTAATTCGAGTTGCGGGTGCGATTGCGATTAAGTCGATTAGCGATTAATATGCGATAAATAGTGATTAAACCTCGAATATTAACATGTACTCCACATAATACAACTAATGCGATAGAATAATAAGATTATCTACAAGTCAAAGAAGTCAAAACAAGAGTTGAGCAAGGAGTGACAGATCGCAATTAGCAATCTTTTCTTCCTTTGACTTCAATCTTGACTTTGACTTTGGCTTCCGAAACACGGGGTGTTACACTTGCGTACTAGCCAGGCGCGCAATCCACGTACTAGTTTCGTGCCTTCATGTAATCATCACCTTATGCCTAGAGAAGTAGGTTTCAGTTCGAGCAACATCTTTAAAACCATACCAAGACAATATCATTGTCTTTCGTTTCACATTTACCCTCCCTGAGGAGATTTTTCTTATCTTTTAACACTTGTACCCATATATATTAATATTGTGTACCTGTGGTCCATCTATCTAATTACATGCTTTGGCATTCATCCTAGACTGCATCATCGGATCATCATCCTTGAACACTTAAGCTTATGTTGCATATACAATACAGTTAGTTTCTTTATTTAAATACATAAGTACAAGCTTACATTTAATTCTACATTTGGATCTTGATCGAGTCTTGGATTATATGGGTTCTTTGTCACAAGAGCTCACGGGTTTGAGTTCAAGTACTTACCTTCTTGTACTTGATTTCTCTCAAACCAGGGCTCTGATACCAACTTGTAAGACCCAAACACGTTTTAACTATAAAGAGGCAGCGGAAATACGAGCCTTAAAATTTCTTTCTTTATAAACATCTTGACATACTTGAAAGTCCATTTTAAAATAACTCTTTTACAATAAATACATTCTTCGTTCTCATTTAGGATATAAAACATAACTTATGTTTACTAAATTACATAATCACACATTCTCGTACAATCTATTTTATGACTCGATCTTTGACCGCTTACACCTCGTGATGATGATCCGTGATTCCGTACAACCTGCATTCACCACATACATTCACATCATTAGTACTTGGTGACATTATATATAATCTAAGGTTCATAATTGTAGAATCACGTCGCGTTCTATCCTCATATGCGTTCCATTCGGTTATCTTTCTGAATTCCAACATTTCATCTCGGTGTTTAACCTTCAATAAGTCAACAATAATGTACCTGCATTTCATTTCATTCTCAAAGACAACCCAGTTAGCATTGTCAATACTCATGTATATTTACACCATACATACATGCATACATACATCCAAGTCTCACTCATTCGAATACATATGGTTCAATAACACGCATACATATTATCTAATCCAACTCTTTCGAGTATGATAAATCCTACTTCATACACCTACCCCTCTATCCAAACCCTTCCATACAACTTACATTCTCACATATTCATACTACCAATTCTTGGTCACAAACTACTATACATATAAGTCTCATACATACCAGCCTACGCGTATACTCATTTCTATTTGTGTTTACTAATGGGTTCCATCTACTAACACACAATTAATATATTCATACATTCCTACATATTTATTTCGTTCCCACACATACTTGCATTCACGCCTCATTCTTACCCATACCTCATAAACACTCTTTAATGAGTTTGGGGTACAATTCGGGAGCTTAAAATGAGTTCTATAATCATCTGTACCTTAGAAAACTACTTGGTAAGGTTAGGGTACATTATGAAAGTTTAACGGGGCTTGGGAATGGGTCTACGGGGTCCGGAATCAAAGAAAAACGAACAAACAGGGTTGCTGGGGTTGGCTGGCGCGTAGACAGCAAGTTAGGGCATCGGCCAACTGCTACTCAACGTCGGAGACGCTGCTACCAGCGTCGAGGATGCTGCCCCTGCAGCACCGATGCCGGATTTCGTTCTTTTCGACGTTTCGACCCCCGTTCACGCATCCCGAACTTCCCAAATCGTATAGTAACATTATTCCAAGCCCACAAATCATTCTAACACTTAACCCCATGTCTCCATAATCAAATCTATACTTTTATCATACATTCTTGATTTTGACCCGTTTGGATTTACCAAGTTATTTCCGACATAGTTAATTACTTAGGCCCTCTACAACAATACTTACCTTAGTACTATGATGACCTAAACGTTCTTACATGATTCCCACACCATAACATCTAAATCCCGCATCCGACACATACTTTCTACATTTTGACCCGTTTGAACTTAACGATTGTTTTTATTAATAACCAATCTACATAATACCCAATACGACTTACTTACTTTCGTTCTACCATTACTCCCCATCCTTTCATGATTCCCATCTTTTTTTAGCAATCAGAACTCATTATATGATAATAAATTTAGTTCGGAAATCACTTACGTTATGCGTCCGTATTCGTATTCGCTTCCTTGCCTCCTCTTAACCCGTTAGCTCTCCATGCTTGAGTCCATGCTAATATTGTTCATATCCTTTCATGTCACCACATTCATATCATGGTTAGCATATATGCTCATACATACATACAAACATTCATTTCCTTCCATACATACATTATTTGTCTTGCATTAGTCAACTACCGCATACATATGACATACACTAATGGTTGTCTTGTTTCACATTCACGTAACTCAGTTATCATCATACATGTCCAAAAAATCATCTAGTGCATAACATATGACATCTCTACTCGTAATTGTGCCTGAAAGCCAAACCATGCTTCTGATGCATTGTTGACTTTATGAAAGTCAATTGTCCTACTTTCATACTTTCAACTTATGAACACACACTCATAATGATATGGGGGACTGTAGTAATAACATCATATGCATATCATACTCATGTTGTATGGCCCTTATAACTACATGATCACTTAGTCACATATACACATAATCAATTTTTTACACATGTTAATGCTTTCATGATTCCACATTTAACAACCACATACAAAGTAGTCAATTTAACGTAATCATAACATCATTCCTAACCAACAATCAATCAAACACATGGTGAGCATTACACCATTCAAGCGCATGGTACAAGCTTCTATTGCATAATCTTGGTCAAATCATGTAACCAACCAAAAATCCTTCTTGTATTCCATTTGAAATACAATCCTCATGTTTAGTTTATTACCAATTACGTCATATACACATCCTATACATTTTCACCCATTACTTGCATCCAATCTCATCTAGTAACCTCACCTAGACATTTTATCAAACACTTGGTGTGCGTACAAATTTCTGAGCCGAATGTACAAGTATTTCATGTTCTTCTTCCTTCTTATCACTTTCATTCATCCAAAACAACTAAATATCAAATAAATTCATGTCATGCTCGATTTATCTAATAAGAATTCATCACATACAATATCATACACCCGAATTGCACAAGGATTGGTCATGGTGATACACCCATGTCCCCATCTTCATCATCACCAAGTGGGTTTTATGTCAAAACATCAAATTACTTGAAATTGTTCATACCTAAAATTTTATTTGGTGATTCCAACACACCTTCATACTTAATTTCATACAAATTTAAGAATTTATCATAAACCCATTTCATATATTATCACCAAATCAAAAACTACAACTTACCACATGTTTGTTAGGTTGAGATGATAAGGAATCCTCATTCATGCAAAGCTTCATCATCTAATTTGATCTGGATTTAGGGGAATTTGTGATGGATTGAATCAAGGGAGTTCTTTCTCTCCCTCTCTCTAAACACGACATACATACACACACACTAACTTGTGTTTTGATTTTGTAAACTTTTAATTCAACTTTCTAGATTTGGTCCCTCATGTTTGTCGTCTTATTTTTACTTGGTCATAACTTATCTATTTAGTTAACAATAAAACTAACCAAGTTAGCTAGTCTTACTTATTTATTTCATGTCATATCCCAAGAAGCCTTACTAGTTAATTAAGCACTTCGGTTTTTGGGGCGTTACAGTTGTTGTTGCGCCAAGGCTCTTGCCGGGAGGATCGACCTTCCGGCTGAGGGCAAGCCTTGCTTGTGTTGGGTCTTAAAGACCGTGTCATCTGAGCGTACATCTTGACTGCTGCCATGACGTAGTCCCATTTCTTTGGCAAGCCGTCCTTGCCGGATATGGTCATAATCATTTCATCATTTTTTACTGCTCTGATGAAATGACCGCGAGCAAGCTGGTCTGTTACCCCGCTGAATTCAAGGCATTCCTTGTTGTAGCAGGTAACGAACGCTTCCAAGCCTTCGTTCTCCCCGCGCCAGATGTTCATGACGTCTGTTGAGTCGCACTCATGACGTCGATGCTGGCTAAAGTGTGCAAGAAATTTTTCTTGCAAATTGTTAAATGATGCTAGTGATCCTAGAGGCTCCACCCAGCCTCCAGCAAGACCGGCTAAAGAATCGAACCAAGCCCTCGCGGTTCACGTGTGGGTCTGGACAAATAAATGGCACCACATAGGCTCCGCGCAGCCGCCGACGAGACTGGCGCTGGTAAACACATTCATATAGTCATCGGGATCTGATGAACCATTATACTTGCCCATAGTGGGCGGAAGTTTAGCCCTCGCGAGTGGGGCCATGGCAATCTCCTTGGTGAACTTGGAGTTGCCGGCTGCAGACTTCGGTCTGTAGACCGAACGGTTCGGTCGTATCCCTCATCATTGGGATGCGGGCCCAGATGGCTAAGTACTCTGGGGCCCCGGCCCTCGGTGAGCCATTGATTCTCGCTGATATTCTCTATGGGGGCCAAGGTGCTCGTGCGCTGATGCTATGGCCTGGGATCCATAAGTGGAATCACATTCATCGATCGTACGGACACTTATGTAGGAGGGTTCATGCGGTCCGCGCCTATCCCGGGATAAGGGATGTGTTGGCGCTCGCTCCTCGTATTGTAGAATATGAGGTGCGGGTGTGAATGCGCCTAGTGTGGGCCCTCCGGGTGCTTTCGTGCTTGCTTGCTTGCGCAAGCCTGTGCATAGACTGTATTTAGAGCAGTCTGTTGTGGCACGTACCAGGAGTGAAGATCGACTCTTGGTGGTAGTACTGATGCGTACTATGAAAAATCCGGCACAAACACGGGGGGATTGCCGCCTTGTGTGGATGTACCGATGTGGCCTATTGGTTGGCTAGGGGGAGTGTTCCCCGTTTGCCCTGCATTTGTTGGGGTAACTGTTTCTCCCGTAGGATGAATCGGATGATCCGACATGATCTTTTAAGAAAGAAGAGACGGAAAAAAAGTGCTAAGAGTAGCGGTGGGCGCCAATGATGAAACAGTGGTTAACCGGGGAGGTTAAGTCAATAGTCTCGTCAAGTAGGTTAATCCCTTCTTTCCAAGATTGATGGCCTGATCGTCCTATAACCTGTCTCCTGCACAAGGAAACTCACCGTGACTGGTAACAAGGATGATGGGGTGGGGGTGCTCCTTGTTACCACTCTCCGGCGTGAGATCAGTATTTGCTTGAGAGCAAAGTGTGTGTTTGTAGTAAGTGTGAGAGAGCATATTAGCGTTACCTCAAACCTAGTCTGGGATGGGTATTTATAGCCGAAGAGCGAAGGAGGGTAATTGAGTGACTTGGCTGTGAACGCGTTTTAGGATCAAATTTGACTCCCAAATGATTACGAATAACAAGTACGGCGTGC
>JARYGA010026771.1:0-69183 GCA_030545235.1 Helianthus tuberosus | reverse complement strand
GGACCCCGACCCGATCAAAACAGCTCCGGCACATACGCACCCACGGATATTGAACAAGCATTATACACCATGGCGTTGAATCAGCCAGATCACGGTTTTATGGACACGGGCGCCACCGCACATTCGGCAAACGAAAAAGGTATCTACTCTCCGTCTAATTTTAATAAGTGCACTGATAAAAACATTATTGTTGGTAATGGCATGGCAATTCCGGTTTTGGCACAAGGCAACCAAACTTTACCGCCACCCTTTCCACCTTTAAAACTAAATAACGTCCTTTTTGCCCCAAACATCATTAAAAATCTGATTTCTGTGCGCCGCCTTACCACTGATAACCTTGTATCCATTGAGTTTGACCCGTTTGGTTTTCTTGTGAAGGATCTCAAAACTCAGGCGCCTATCCTTAGATGCAACAGCACCGGCGATCTTTACCCACTGACACAGCCTCTACCCCTCATCTCGCAACCTTCCGCTCTCACTGCTGTTACTCAAGATCGCTGGCATCAACGATTAGGCCACCCTGGCAACAATTTATTGCATTCTTTGAAAGTTTCTTCTCGTATTTCGTTTGGCAAACAAAATAATACATTATGTGAACCTTGTGTTTTTGGCAAAAGTATTAAACTACCGTTTTATGATTCTGTTAATTGCACTCGTTTACCTTTTGATATTGTGCATAGTGACCTATGGACCTCTCCTGTCTTAAGCATGGGAGGTCATCGCTATTACGTCCTATTTCTTGATGACTATACAAATTTTTTATGGACATTTCCGCTCGCTACAAAGTCTCAAGTGTTTGCCACCTTTGTCACATACTATAATCACATCACCACCCAATTCGAACGCAAAATTAAACAGTTTCAATGTGATAACGGTAAGGAATACGCCAACAATAATTTTTTACAATTTTGCAACGCTCATGGTATGCACTTCCGTTTCTCTTGTCCCTACACCTCGTCCCAAAATGGTAAGGCGGAACGTAAAATCCGCACTATCAATAACATGCTTCGCACCCTTCTAGCCCAAGCCAATCTACCGCCGTCCTTTTGGCACCATGCTCTCGAAACTGCCACGTATCTTCTCAACATTCTCCCAAGCAAAAATCACAATTTTTTGTCACCAACGACCTTATTATACAATTGTCGGCCCGAATATCAACACCTTCGTGTCTTCGGGTGCCTGTGCTATCCTCTCCTTCCATCCACTACTATAAATAAACTAGCCAACCGGTCACAACCATGCGTGTTTCTTGGCTATCCACCTAATCATCGTGGTTACAAATGCTTCGACCTTCAAACCCGTCAAATCTTTACTTCTCGGCATGTTTATTTCGAAGAATCTATTTTTCCTTATAAACATCAATACCCATCCGCCCCTCAAACCTATGACTTTCTTTACCCTCTTTCTGTTCCTCTTTCCCAGCCACCTATTAACCCAACTAACCCTCCACCAGGCCCACCTAACTCGGCTGCCAATCAGCCCGCCTCTTCTCCTTCGAATCACCCTCCTCCTACACCGGCCCACTCCCCATCCACGACCCACTCCACTTCCACACCCACCTCCCCAGCCCAATCATCTCGTCTATCGGCCCAAACCTCTAGCCCATCTCAACTGAACCCATCCTCCGGCCCCTCTCACTTCCCATCCCAACCGCACCCATCGGCCCAATCATCCCACCTCTCCTCTACCCAGCCAACTTCACCAGCTTTCTCACCCGGCCCATAACACTCTTCTCCACCTCAACCTGATACTTCTCCCACCTCCCCCACTACCTCTCCTCTCGCTAATCCCATACCAACAATACCTTCTCGCACCATTCGAACACGCTCCATGAGCGGAATTGTTAAACCCAAGCAGTTGTTTAACCTATCCATAACCACTATTGCACCCTTACCCCGAAATCCACAGGTTGCCTTGACCATTCCCGAGTGGCACCGTGCCATGACTGACGAGTTCAGTGCACTTCTTAAAAACAAGACCTGGGAGTTGGTTCCTCGGAAACCGAATATGAACATTATACGTAATATGTGGTTGTTTAAACATAAATTTAATTCTGATGGGAGTCTGGCGCGATATAAAGCTCGTCTTGTATGTGATGGTCGCCGTCAACAACCGGGTATCGACTGCGGGGAGACATTTAGTCCGGTTGTCAAACCGGCCACCATACGGTTGGTTTTGTCCTTAGCATTGACACAATCATGGACTATTAACCAGTTAGATGTTACGAACGCGTTCCTTCATGGTAATCTGCACGAGACGGTATTTATGTATCAACCATTAGGGTTTCGTAACCCTGATTTTCCGGACCATGTTTGTTTACTAAAGAAATCATTATATGGCCTCAAACAGGCTCCTCGTGCATGGTACCAACGTTTCACAGATTTCGTCATATTACAAGGGTTCAAGCAGAGTAAATCCGATAATTCTTTGTTTGTGTATCGTCATGGTCATGACACTGCCTACCTGCTCATCTACGTGGACGATATTATTCTTACCACTTCATCGGATACTCTTCGTGATCGGCTTATGAAAAGTCTCGCAGGAGAGTTTGCTATGAAAGACTTGGGGTCTTTATCTTATTTTTTGGGTATTCAGGTAACACGTACAGGTAGCGCCATGTTTCTCTCTCAATCTGCTTACGCCAAGGACATCATTCATCGTGCTGGCATGGACACTTGTAAGCCCGTTTCAACGCCAGTCGATACGCAGTCTAAACTCAGTGCCGATTCCGGTCCGCTTCATGATGATCCCACTACCTACCGTAGTCTTGCTGGTGCACTACAGTATCTCACGTTTACCCGACCAGACATTGCTTACGCGGTTCAGCAAGTCTGCATGCATATGCATTCTCCAACCACTGCTCATTGGAATGCTTTAAAACGGGTTGTTCGATATATACAGGGGACAGTTGACTTGGGACTTCACCTTGGTGCGTCTGACACGTCCTCTTTACGGGCTTACACTGATGCAGACTGGGCCGGTTGCCCTGACACTCGCCGATCTACTTCTGGTTATTGTGTTTACCTTGGGGACAATCTGATATCTTGGTCATCAAAACGGCAATCTACAATCTCCCGTTCTAGTGCTGAAGCTGAATATCGGGGAGTTGCAAATGTGGTTGCTGAAGTCTGCTGGATTCGGAATCTTCTTCTCGAGTTATGTCACCCACTTTCGCGTGCTACTTTGGTTTATTGTGACAACGTTAGTGCCGTTTATTTGTCTGGTAATCCTGTTCAGCATCAACGCACAAAACATATAGAACTAGACATTCACTTTGTACGAGAACAGGTTCAAAGGGGTCATGTTCGTGTTTTACATGTGTCTTCTCGTCATCAGATTGCTGACATTTTCACTAAAGGGCTGCCGCGTGTCTTATTTGATGATTTCAGATCCAGTCTCAGCATTCGGCCACCCTTCGCTTCGACTGCGGGGGTGTAATAGTTAACGTATATATTTTAGGCATTGATTGTAAATCTTTATTATAGAATATCTCCTTAGCAATAGGAGATTTGGTTTTATACTATATATTCTGATGTTGTTAATGAGAAGAGGCAAGCACTTTATTTCTTATAATAGCCTCTATAAAAAAGATGAAAGATGAAATTCTCATTTTTATGAAATTTGGCAAATGAAAAAAAAAATATTCTCGTCCTACATGATTAAAATCAAGATAAAGCAGTTATATATTTATTTATTTTCCAATATCCTAATCTATTTTGACTAAGACTTCTCTGGATGAGGTTCTAACAAAACCATAACTTTTAAAAATTAAAAATATTATCTTATCCGTATCGTTTTAGATCTTTCAGATAGAAAGATCATAAGTATATCATATGCTCTGGTAGGTACTTATGTCCATACTCAAAAATATTAAAAAAGAAGTAAAAATAATACATGATAAAACACAATAAAAATGGTAAAATAACTTTTGCTCTAGTTAGGTCACTTTCATATGGTATTATTATATTTGTAAGAATAATAAAGGTAGACGTGGCCTCTTAAAAACCATGTTGAAGAGGAATGGTTAAGAAAAAGTCGTTATAGGAAAAAGACATTGTACCATTGCTTTCATGACTTGGCAAAACCTTAGTGGACCAGGATGATACCAAATAAGCCGTTTTCTTTGTCCACTACACGGCAAACGACTCTTTAAGATGGTGGATGGGTCATCCTTTACATTTTCACATTATAACACTTAATTACTATTTAATACCTCGTTCCATCATATTTTATTATATTTTCAGTACTATACTTGTAACATTTATTATGCCACCACAGTCGTTAACCCATACCCAACCATAACCCTTGAATCAAGTTTCAAAGTCATTCAACGACTACGATGCGTATAATGGCCAAACCCATCACTACCGTGAAACACCCACTTGCGGCGGTGTTTCACGGATATCACTATCGTGATAAGGTGTTTCACGGGGGCGCCCCGATAACCCTAAGCTACGCACTTTATTCTTAGTTTTTGTTATAATTATTTTTCTCCAAGGGCAAAGTAACATAATCCTAAGTACGTGTGCATGTATATATATGTGTGTGTTTTGCAGGGCCGTCTCTGAAAAACACAAAAAATATTTTGGCCCTGTTACAGATAAAAAATTTGGGTCATATTCGCAAATCTTATAATATAAACTCATCAACCATTTCATCAAATATATAAATACTAAAAACTCATAATAATACGATAATTGTTATGAAATAGATAAAACAAATTAATAAAAATAGTGTGGCAAAAATGATTAAATTATCGAACCTACTTACTAAGCGAACAGTGTGGTTCTTCTAGCAGACCATTTTTTAGCAGTTGGGCTTGTTAATTGGCCATTTTTTTAACTTTTAAATAGACACTTATTTAAAAAACTTTAGGTCTTTTAGCAGGCCCTTATTTATACGAACATCCAGAAATTTTTTTAAATATATATATGAGTAAAATGCCTGAATAGTCCCTGTGGTTTGTTAAAATTTCACCTATAGTCCCCAACTTTATAAAATTACACCCATGCTCCCTGTGGTTTGCTCGGTTGTTACTCGGATAGTCCCTGAAGTGGATGAAGGTTAGTTTTTTTCAGTTAAGTCTATGTGATATTACTAAACTACCCTTACTTATAATTAAAACAATAACTAGAACAAAATTTTAATTAATAAATTGTTGATTGTTTGTGGGATCCACCCATTAATTAAACCCCTATTCTTCATTCCATCACCAACTGCAACAATTAATCATCCACCATCACCTGCACGCATCTCATCACTTGCACCATTTCTTAATCAACACAAACCTGCAAATCAAGGGAAGAAAACATTGCCACTGAAATGAAATCTCGAGTGTAGGGTCTTGGTGGAGGTAATCCTCAAACCAAAAGTACTACCACCGTCTCCTCTCGAGGCCCAGCTCCACCCCAATCAAGTTCTACTACCGTCTCCTCTCGAGGCCGGCGCTACTAGGTCTAGCTCCACCTCAGTCGACTTCTACCACCGTCCCTAACCATCAAGAACCACCAGACATCGCCGGTGTTGCGAAGGGTCACCGGAGACTGGTCGAAGAGGTAATCGGATTCCCTTCACTCTCTCTCTATAAAGAATCTGTCTATGATAAAGAATGTATTGGGGGCTAGCTTATAATAGGTTATTTAAATCCTTTAATTTGGGTTTAGATTGTGGTGGGTTTTTGTGGGATTGGGTATTGGTGGGTTTTTATGGGATTTTGAGGATGAAGAATATTGGTTGATTTTGGAGTGGTGATGAGTGATAAAACAGAGGTGGTGGTTGATGTTGGGGTGGTGATAAAACAGGGGTGGTGGAGAGTGGTGGTTTAAGGAGGTGGTGGCCGGTGGTGGTTTTAGAAGGTTTGGTGTGGTGGTTTAAGATGAAGAAGCAGTGGAAGGTGAGTCCTATTTTTTTTCTATTTTTTAATGTTTTAATTATAAGTAAGGGCAGTTTAGTAATATCACCTAGACTTAACTGAAAAAACTAACCTCCATCCACTTCAGGGACTATCCGAGTAACAACCGAGCAAACCACAGGGAGCATGGGTGTAATTTTATAAAGTTGGGGACTATATGTGAAATTTTAACAAACCACAGGGACTATTCAGGCATTTTACTCTATATATATATATATATATATATATATATAATTTAAAAATTTTTGGGCCCTATATTGATTTGGGCCTTGATCGCAGACACCTCCTGCACCCTTGATAGACGACCCTGGTGTTTCGTAAGATTTGAGCCCTCTATTTTTTGATAGAGAGAATGACACCTTATATTTTTTTTTTCATCTCATTCTTTCCATCTCAATAGTTTGAACTAGAAGATCCATTTATCAGGTTCCACTCACTTTCAGCAAAGTAAGTTACATATAAATTAATAATATGTATATCTAATTACTTATTATTTAATATATATTTCTTTCCGTTTCTAGTTTTTTTAACCCCGCATCATTCTATGACTACACAAAGTGTTTTTGGTGACGAAAATGTATGTTAGAAGTCCATCATTGAAGATAGTACTCTAGGTGATGCTCAATCGGAAAACATAACATAGGTGAAGATCCAAAGATTAAAGCCGAGGCCTGAAATCTGAGTTTGGGTCTTAGAGAAGATCGAGGACCTGAACCTGCAAAAGAATAAACCGTTAGGCTCGTCACAGAGATGGGAGGGCCCCTCTGCGACCACCCTCCGACGTGAGGATAAGTATTTGATAGAGAGAGAAAGTAGGACGAATGGTTCAGGAAATTGTACTTGGCTTGTACTTGATGGGGTATTTATATTAGGGGTGAGGGTATTGACACACCCCCCATTTTTGTGTGCATACCCCCCCAGAGGTGGCATATAGGGCAATAAGGGGCGTATATAGTGTGAAAGCAATTAATGTGCCAGAAAAAGTGTTTTGATAAGCCTCTCATTGCCCTATGAGAGGCATATAAGGTTGTGGTAGTTGGAGCATTAAACCCTATACGCCTCTCATTGAGCAATGAGAGGCTTATCGGCACGACTTTTGATGATTTTAAAGTATAATTACTAACATGAAAGGGGTTCAGTCTGAAAAAGCGTGAAGTGACCCATATGACCCTTATCGACCTATACAGCCCTTATCGAGCAAAAATGTTTGTTTACCCAAGCATACGGGATTTATGGCTTCCAAATTTTTTCAAACTCGCAAATTTCCGACTGAACTCCTGAAGATTCTTAACTAAAAAATTTGGTTGAGACCGTGAAGCATAAAGATGTCGTTTTGGGGCATTGGTAATATTTTTGGCGAAGATTCGAACCAGTCGTACGTCTCCGAAAGCGTTTGGTTATCCGGCGTTGATCGAGGTGAGGAGGAGGTTGTGTTCGTGCCTCGTTGTGATGACGGGGGTGTGCGACCCACGTTACCTTACTTGAACCAGGTGTTTATAGATGAGGGGGAACCATCTTACAATATTGCCCAAAGTTATCCGCGACACGAATACGGGACTTCCCATTCGTATACGGAAAACAAACACAAGTTAGAGTATGAGGAAGGTGCTAAGGAGTATGAGAAAAATGATAAAGAAGTCGAAGAAGGTGTTAACGACTTTGAGGAAAATGATAACGAAGTCGAGGAATGTGCTAAGGACTTTGAGGAAAATGATAACGAAATCGAGGAAGGTGTAATGTACTTTGAGGAGGATGTTGACGACGACGAACCTGCTAACGAGGAAGGTGTTCACGACGACGAGCGTGCTAACGAGGAACCTGCTAACGAGGAAGGTGCTAATGACGAGAAAAAAACAAAAAAGCTATGACATAACCGTCAATTACGTGTTATTCGTGTTACATAATGTTGATATAATTTTAGAGTGGATAAAATGATTTTGTATACGTGTTATTCATATGTATATAATTTTTATTAGGTAGGAGAAATCTAGAAAATGTTTGACCCATCCCGACCTTAACCCGAACCCGACCCGAAATTGTGTCATACATATTAACCCGATTTCGTTATCATTTTGGTGAAATATTATATATGTTCTGGTGAAATATTTTGTTAAAAATAGATTACTTAGGCTTGTAAATGAACCGAACGAACACGAACGAGGCATGTCTACTGATTAAAAATAGAAAATGTATGACACGAAATTTCATACAAACCCTAAAATGTGTCATACATATTAACCCGAACCCGATGTTGAACCCGGGTTTTTTTATTGTTTTTTTGACAAATTAATATATTAATTTCATTTATGTGGATTTCTAATGAACAATTTTTTTAGGTATTTGGGTCACTTGAAGAATTGGGTATACAAAAGAGAAGTTGCGAAAGGTTACGTCGTTGTCACCCAACGAACGAGGAAAAAAGACGAAGGTGCGTCAGCAAGGACAGTGAAGATATGGTTGCAATGCGATCGTGGTGGCGAACCCAAAAGTAAAGCATCCGTTCGGCGTTCCGGTAGCAAAAAGGTTGGCTGTCCTTTTAGTCTGATAGGGAAACTAGACTCAAGTAGTGGTAGTTGGAGCCTTGTGGAGAAGAAAAACATTCACAACCATGAGCCTGCTGAATTTCTCGAGGGCCACGCGTTTGCTAGAAGGCTGACCCCGGACGAAGAATCACTGGTGGAGAGACTTTATCTGCAAAACATGGAGCCTACAAATATACATTTAACCATAAGAAATCAGTACCCACATAGCGTGTGCATTCTACAAGATGTAAAAAACGTGATTAAAAAGATTAAACGAAAAATGTACGGCGATCGAACTCCAATGCAGATATTGGAGAGCATGTTGCAAGAAGAAAGGTACGTTTATTTCACCAGAGTGAATCCCTCCACAAACACGGTCGAGGAGGTTTTTTTCGTTCATCCGGACTCGTACAACATGTGGCGTGCATTCCCACATGTGTTGATGATTGATGCTACCTACAAGACGAATGAGTATAAGCTTCCATTTATTCAAGTTATGGGTGTGACATCGACACACAAGTCTTTTTGTGTGGCTCATGCGTTTGTCTCTAAAGAAAAAAAAGATAACTTCTTATGGGTCCTGGAGAAGCTCAAAGAATTGTTGGTAGATTGCATGGAGCCACGTGTAATTGTAACAGATAGGGATCAAGCTTTGATGAATGCTTGCGATAAAGTATTCCCAAAAGCTTCCAAATTGCTATGTAGGTGGCACATCTCACAGAATATTCTAAAACACTGTCGGGCAAAATTTACGGATGAAGACTGGAAAATATTCAAGCTTTCTTGGTCTCGACTGTGTAATTCTCCCATTCCGACGATATACAATTATAACTTTCAGCGGCTTTTCACGCGACTGGTTAACGGCGGACGATCAGGTACATATTATATTAGTTTACATACATTCATCCATACATATATACATACAAACATTACAAATCATTGTATTCAATTTTTTTTTCAGATGTTCTGGATTATTTGTATGATGTGTGGCTGAAAGATTATAAAGAAAAGTTCGTTTCAGCTTAGACTAACACAGTCCCCAATTTTGGTCAACATACAACCAACAGAGTTGAAAGCCAGCATTCTAAGTATAAGAGATACATTAAAGGGCCAAAAAACTCGCTCCATAGACTTGTGTGTCTTGTTGGCAAAGTTGTAGAGTCACAAAAGATACAAATAAAACTTAGTTTTCAGGAGAGCAGGTCCGTGCAAATGGGGGACCACATATTTCCATTTTTTGACAACCTACGCGGTAAAGTTTCCCAAAAAGCCTTAGAGTTATTGGTTGTCGAGAGGAAGAAGCTAAATGCGTTGAGGGCAGGAGGGGGGACTTGTGGCCACCAGCTTTCTACGGGTTGTGGGTTGCCATGTGCTTGTCAGATGGAGTGGTGGGAAAATACAGGTAACATAACAACTATAACATATGCTTCGATCCATAGAATATAATCATCATTATACTTCATGTTTTAACAATGATTCTTGAAAAACAGGTTGCAAAATTCCACTTGCCGCGATAGATAAATTCTGGACAAAACTTGATTTTTCGACAGAAGAACTTAATCAAGACAAGTGTAATATTCAGGCGGAAATGGATAACCTCACACAGCAACTACATACGCAGCCACCTCTAGTGGTAAAAAGTATGTTGTCGAAGATGAAAGCGGTGTTGAATCCAAGTATGACTGACCATCAACCGCCTGAGGTACAACAAGATACTAGGGGCCGCCCAACTACGAAAGTAAAACAACAAAAGAATAAAGATAAACAACCCGAATCACAGAGGAACGACTACACTCAAAAGCCAAATGTGCGACGTAGTCGTTCAAAGAAAACCAAAGAAGAAAAAAATACACTTCCAATTATAGATAAAGACTTTCCACGGTTGGCCGGGCACAGGTACATACGTATATACATACATATATTTAGAATTCTTTTTCAATTTTTTTATTTTTTAATATTTTTTAGTTTTTTTTATTTTTTTGCCAATTATAGGTACAAAAACGTGATCGAGCGTTTTAAGGATTGGCTTCCATCTAGCTATCGGAGATACATAACACATATCGAAGATGCCTAGCCGGACGGTAACTGTGGGTTTCGATCCATAGCTATGGGTGTGGGGTATGACCTGAAAGAGTGGAAGTGGGTCCGTCGAGAGCTACTCGACGAGATGTTCATTAACAGAATGCGTTGGGGGCATATACTCGAATCATTAGACAAGGGATGTTACGAAAATGTGTATCGATCGATAAATTGGTTAAATGTTGAACCTGCACCTATGGCATGCTGGATGTGGTTGCCCTACACAGGGTTGTTGGTGGCTCAAAAATTTGGGGTGAGTGTTTAACATTTAAGCAACGGTGTTTGTCAAACTTACTTCCCGATGTTCGATGGACCGCAGGTTTACCCGAACCATTCCATTTTAACGATTGCTTATGTCGAAGATAGCCATTTCATCACGATTAAGTTAGCGGATGATAGCCCGATGCCAGTACCAAATGGACTTTGGAATATATACCGAAGTATGGAAGCTATGGAATGGGAGACAATGTACATGTCTCGTATTGCACAGGGTATGGCGTTACTACGTAGTAATAGAACTCGACAAAAAGAAGTTATTGACTTGTGTTAGGTGTAGCATCCGTGAAACATAGTGTACGCAACGAACTTATTAATGTTTCTCTTTATTATAATTTAAATATATTGTAACATCCGTCAAATATAGTGTACGCAACAATTTTTTTATAATTTTTTTTAATTAAAGTGCTTCATTTAAAAGAAAAGAGTACAAAATAAAAGAAAACTATTGTTTTAAAGGGATTTAAAATTGTTGACTCAAACTAAAAATAAAATATGTTTTTTTAATAAAAGGAATTAATTTTAATATAAATAAATGAATAATAAAAAAAATTAGAATTACACAAATAAAAAAGGGAGGGGTCCTTCTGTATCGGACCGGCCTCCCCAGGTTTCGAACTCGCACCCTTCGCATAGAACACACAAGCATTAACCAGTTTATCCTCCTGTACAGGAGCTGATAAATTGGTTATAGTATATCCTTTATACACTTCATAAGCCCCTCATTGATTAAAAAATCTATCCGCCCCTTATTGCCCTAAACGCCCCTCGTTGATTCAAAAAAAGGAGGGGTCCTTCTGTATCGGACCGGCCTCCCCCGGGATTCGAACTCGCACATTTCGCATAGAACACACAAGTCTTAACCAGTTTATCCTCCTGTACAGGAGCTGATAAATTGGTTATAGTATATCCTTTATACGCTTCATACGCTTTAAACCCAACAACTCCTATAAGTTGCTCATTGAACCATACGGCTCTCATTGAACACAAACACTTTCCCAACTTCAATAAAGGGACTGATATATCAGTCTCCAATACGTAATATTTGAGACTGATTTATCAGTCACTGATAATATTAGGGACTGATTTCTATGCACCATATATTAGTTACTAGAAATCAGTCTCTAATATCTAAACACCTTAATTGAGACCGAATTTCAGTCGCAAATATGTTTGCATGGTATAGCGTTTTGGAAGGACGATTATTGACTAGTAAATTTTAGTCTCAAATATGTTCCAACTATAATGAAAAATGACACATCTATGTTGGAGACTAATATTCTCTCTCCAATATAGATGGAACATATTAGGGACTGAATATAAGTTATTAATATTTTCAAGACAACCATAATTAGGGACTGATATTCAGTTTTGAATACCTTTTTATATAGGAAATGATTGGTGACTAATTTTCAGTGTCCAAATATGTTAAAACTTTTCGAAAACTTATTAGGAACTGATTTTCAGTCTCCAAAGTTTTATACAGACATAAGAAACAGCGACTGATAATTAGTATCTAATAATCGATACTTGTAACACCCCAAAACCCGAATATTCATATTCGTTAAAATGCTATGATATGGTACCTCAAGAAATAAACAACTAGGCTAATTAACCTACTTAGATGTATGGTTAAAACTATTAAAAGATGGGATGTAATAAAATGTCTAGTAAAGCGAACAAGGGAACAACTTGAGGGACTAAAGATGAACAAGGGGGAAAGTTATGTTTTAAGTAACAAACACACCCACACAAACACACACACATTTCGTGTGTTCTAGATCGATCAGGGGAACTCCCCATAAACCAAACCCTAGCTCTAACATAATCATCAAATTGAGGAGCCAAATGAAGCTCAAATTCACAACCGAACATGAATTAATGATCACCTACTCACGGGGATCGTAAGGTATGTCTTAGATTCTAGATTGGTGATGATGCACGAAGTGGGTTATGTTGTAAATCACGAATTTATATGAAATTGAGCATGAGTATGTGTTAGAATCATCATTTGGAACACGGATTATGCATGAATTAGGTTAATTTGATGTTTAAGGGTGAAACCCGTTGGTTATGGTGAAGATGATGACATGGGTAAATCATCTATGTCTAAGTTCTTGCTTGATATTGATGTATTTTGAGTTGTATGATGTATTCTTGTTAGAAGAATTGAAAGAAATGTGATACTAGTATGTTTGATGTCTATGCATGTATGAATCATGTTGATTAGGAGGAAGAAATTGATGAATTGTGTATGAGATTAGAATGATATGCATGAACTAGTTGTACACTATGCTTACAAGGCAGTACATATATCAAAAGTATGATGAATTATGAAGAACTTGAGATTTGATCACTTGTAAGTGATTAACAAGTAGTTATGAAGTGGGTTTTAGATGATGTAGTGTAAATTGAGGATTACATGTATGATGTTTAATCTAAATACCCCATGTTGGATTGTAGAAGCATTTGATGAACTATGTATGAATTTAGAAGATTGTGTATGAATAAGTTGTACGTTATGCTTAAAAGGTAGTACGTACATCAAGTGAATGATAAAATGTATATAGTGTCGTCCGTATAGTCGATTATGATGTTACGGGAATATGTTGATAAGTCGATAGATATGTATGGTTAATAGTTGACTTTTGAAAGTCAACTGAGTATAAGAAACATGAGTTGACTCGTTGTCGTAAATATAGGTTGATGAGAAGTCGTATGGTACATGTAATAGCAATCCGTGTTAAATGTAATGACATGATGAGTTACATGAGTTAAACGTAAACGGACATGATTATATGAGTTATGTTTGTTAGAAATGATTAATGAAAGTTAAGTGTGAAATATGGGATTGATACGATTGTTATCATGTACAAATGAGTATGCTAACGATAACGTGATTTCGATGACATGAAAGTATAGGAATCACGTGGAGATGGACTCAAGCGCGAAAGGCTAACGGGTCAAGAAGAGGCGTGGAAACGGATGTGAACACGGATGCATGAGGTAAGTGATTCCGTAATCACTTCTTAGTTGTTTATGTAAAGTTATATGCAATTTAATTAAATATGATATTTGAGGTCAAGGAGGAATGAATTGTATGATATTGATGAAGTATTAACGGATCTTAGCTTTGATCCGAGCAAGGTATGTGTGATTAGGAATTGTAGCTAAGTAGTAGGATTGGTTACTTATGCAAGGAAATCCTTTGTTTTTAAGGATAGAGTAACGTTGACAAAAACGCCCTTGATATGTATTTCGGGCAAACGACCTTAAACGTTGTTTGGAAATGAGCTATTCGATTAGAGTAATGTCTTTGTCAAGTATGAAAGCGAAGTGTAGGGTTTTGTATGTCATAGACCTTTTAATGCACAAATACCCATAACGGGTCAAAATAAGCTTTTGAGCGAAAATGGGTTAAGAGAATGCTAGACATCCGAGAAATTAATCTTTTATGATAGGCGTCAATGAAATTATTAAGTTCATATGAGATTGAGGTCGAATAAACATATTTTGTTGATAAATGCACGAATGGGTCAAATAATGAGAAGATGATAATAAGCCGTATGTATGTAAGCTAAGAATTTCCTTAATCCGGATGTGGGATTTTAAGTTCATATGATAGAATGTGAATTTACAAGCGTGTAGGAAGAAACGGGAGGTTAAACGGGTAAACGGTTCAAAAGTTACGCGCGTTTTAGTGCGTTCGGACGACGAAACGGATCTGCAGAAAATGGACTTTTCTAGAGGCCGTCGCCGATGGGTCCCCACCCCGTCGCCGACGGGCTCCCAAAAGTGTGAAAAAGGCCGACGGTTTAACTGACTGGTTACGGGTTAAATTGGGCGACGGGCATTTTTGGAGGCCGTCGCCGACGGGTACCCACCCCGTCGCCGACGGGCTGTCTAGCCCACTTCTTCGTTTTGCTTAATTTTGCTTTTCCAAATGATCCGTAACGCATCCCGATGATTCGTAAAGTTTCTTATGAGCATATAGGGATGCACATAAGTAGATAAGCATGTACGTATGTTTATATGTATCCATATACGTACGTAGAACTTATGTAAGTAGGTATGTGTGAAAGTATGTAAGTTTATAGTATGGGAACAAGTACTAGTTATGTATGTATAAATGTATATGTGTAGATATCGGTTTGTGTAGGTACGCAAGTATTTATATAAGAGCATGAGCATCATGTGATTGAAAATGAAGATACGTACGCGTGTAGGTATGTATAAAGATATGCACAAGTAATGCATGTATGTAAAGGCGTGGTAAAGGTATGTATGAATGTAGATGTGTATGCATGTAGGTATAATGATATGTATGAGCGTATGCATGTATGTGAAAATGTAGGAAATGTGTGTACTTATGTAGTTGAGTAAGAATGTATATATATAAAGATATGTATGAGTGTGTGCACGTATGTAAAGCTGAAGGAAAGGTATGTACGTAGGTAGAGGTGTATGTAAGCTTAATGTATGTACGTATGTAAACATGATTTAGACACGTTGAGGGTTAACGTTAATAATGGTGTACATTGAGAATGAAAAGTATGCAGGTACATTATTGAAGCCTCATCAGGAAATGGATACGCAGACGAAATGCTTAAAGTTTGTTAAAGAACGAAATGGGAAGTGTACATGAATGAGCTTGTTTATATAACATGTGCTAATGTATCGAATGTATGTGGTGAATGCAGGTTGTGTGGATAATGGGCGATTATAACAAGGATTAGAGATCGAAGATCGAGTCACAAGATAGATTGTACGGGGGACGTTGAATGTAAAATGTAGCAATCACAAGCTATGTTTTTAATTAGTAAATAAGAGGATGGCAGATTTATGAATAAGAGCTATGTTAAAGTTAAAATTTAAATAAGTTGAGATATTTATAAAAGAAGAAATTTTATGGTTCGTGTTTTCCGCTGCGACTTTTGTCATGTACGATTTAGGGTGTAACAATACAAATCATTGTATTTTAAATAAGATATTATGAACTCAAAATTAGTCCTCATATTTATTGTAACATACTACATTATGGACTAGTATTTAGTTTAAGAAAAGAATTTTTTTTATAAATAAGCCCAACCCGAGCTTCACTTATCAGGCTCCATCATAGTTAAGTTTAGGCTCGGCTCGGCTTGTTTACACCCTAGTGAATTCGATCAACTGTTATAAAAGAACTAAAGACTGGAAATCAGTCTCTAAAGTACTTGTAAAAACCATATTGGACACTATTATTTTGTGCACAAAGCTTATTTGTAGGTATAAGATCATGGATAACCTAAACACTATTTAAAAAAAAAGCATATGCATTATACGTTTAACATAATACATGATATTTCCAAAATTAGTCTAAATGAATATAAAATAAGTGCAAAGTTCAAGAAAATACATAATAAAATTATTAGCATCTAAATCAACCGATTGCAGCACATTAACAACCTTCACACGTCCAAGTAGCACAAGCCTCTAAAACACATCATTGAGCTCAATCCAAACCAAAATCGAGTTTTGTTCAACTTTGCCAAACTTTATTAAATACTAGGTGTGATTCCTTCCTTGATAATTATACTTTTACCTGCAAACATAATATTTATAGTAAATGATTAGATAACATAAAACAATTATACTATTACATATATATATATATATATATTAGTACGAGACTAGTACTTAGTGAAATTTAAATAATCAAAACTCTTACAAAATTTATAGAATGAACATTATCAATCATCATTGTCTGACTCATCATTTTCAATTTCATTATTGGGCTTATCAGCATCTGACTCATCCAAATTTGTCTCTGAATCAAAATCTTCCATGCTATGATCAGAATCATCTATCTCATCAGTAATAAAACCATCTATAGTGCCATCAGAATGATGTTGAACATCAACAGTTTCAACAATTTCATCTTCAACATCTTCACGATGAAGGTTGACATCTTCTAACATATCTTCTGCATTCTGATTTTCTGGAATATCCCACAAGTGCCTATGGGTAATTCTTTCAATGATTTTCCATTGTGAATTTGGTTTAAGTATATCATTTATATAAAACACTTGTTTTGCCTGGTTTGCTAAAATGAAAGGATCATCCTTATAAGCATGCCGGGACGTGTCTATGCTTATGAAATGAGGTTCAAATATCACGTGCTTTCTTCGTCGATTAGTATCAAACCATGTGCATTTGAATAAAATAATACGATAACCTCTTATGAATGACAATTCAATGACTTCATCAAGGTATCCATAGTAATCGTCCTCAGTATCATTATGAACGCCCGGTACCGTAACTCCACAATTTTGTGTTTGTCTGCAGTCATCGCTTGACTTAACTAAAAATTTTACTCCGTTCACTATGTATCCCCTGTGTGACGAAACTCGATTATCAGGAAGGCAAGACAGTGCATATAACTCCTCGTTAATTTGAGATGGATTGAGCGCATACATCTCTCGAACCTGTTCTCAATTTTCAACATAGTAATCATGTTATTAGAATGTAGTACAATATCACAAAGTAAAGTAAGTAAAATAGAGTGCGATTGTTACTCGTTTTGCAAACCAATCCGGGAATGTAGACTGTTGCATCTCAGAAAAATCTGATGATTCCGGATGTTGATTTTGTAAAATTTGTAAGTGTTCCCTGCCACGTGTAGATAAACTATAAATTTACTAACATGTGACACTTAATGCTAATATACAACCAAATATTAAAAAAAACTTACTCTAAGTACGGTTGAACCTCTTGACAATTGTTGAAGATAAACCATATTGCTTTCTTCATAAGATTAGTAGGAAGCATATGAATTTCTTTCTTCCCAATACCTCGACCATTCAATCTAAAAATATCTAACGCAAAGCTTCGAGCATCACTAGAGGTTTTGTCAACATTTCTATCACGTTTATCCAACTTTGATTCAACACCTCGTAAATAGTGTGAACAAAATGTTATAGCTTCCTCAACAACATAACCTTCTGCTATCGAGCCTTCGGGTTTTGCTTTGTTTCCAACATATTTCTTTAAATGGCCAAGGTATCTTTCGATCGGATACACCCACCTTGATTGCACAGGTCCTCCCAAAATTGCCTCTTGAGGAAGATGCACACACAAATGCATCATAACTGTAAAAAATGATGGGGGAAATATTTGTTCAAGCTTGCACAGAATCTTGACTATGTTTTTTGTAACGCTTCCAATTCTGTGACGTGTAATGTGACTTCAGTAAGTTTCTTGAAAAATTGAGACAGCTCCACTATCGCATCGCGAATTTGTTTTGTCATAAAGGGACGAATTGCAATAGGAATGACGCGTTGTATCAAGACGTGACAATCATGTGATTTAAGCCCATATACCTTACCGTCCTCAACATTTACATTTTTAGCTAAATTTCCAGCATACCCATCTGGAAAACGCACCGAGCTAAGTAAATTGCAAAATTGTTTTCTCTCATCGTGAGTTAAAACGTACGAAGCATGTGGTTTAACCCAGTGATCATTCTTCCTCACCAAGTGAAGCTCTTTACGTATGTTCATATCTTCCAAATCTAGCCGAGCTTTGTCAGTGTCTTTCGTCTTTCCTTCTATGTTTAACAGGGTTCCTAACACGTTCTCACACACATTTTTTTCAACATGCATCACGTCAATGTTGTGACGAATCAACAACTTATGCCAATATGGGAGTTCGAAGAAGATGCTTCTCTTTGACCAGTTTAAATCGTGTGGGTTCCGTTTTCTCTTTTTACCTCCATGAGCCTTATGTTTTCCATGCTGATGTATAGTGAGATGTTCTAAATACGAAAGAGTGACAGAGTTCTTGAGCCGAAAATATCCAGATTTCGAGAGCACAATATCTACAAATGATGCTGGTGAAGATGATGGTTTGAATGGACTACACAACGAAAGTGACAACACTATCTAGGCAGTTAGTTAAGACTTTTATTACTTTTTTTCTCTAATACTCTTCTAAATTTCAGAATTCATGAACTGGTGTTATTTTTATTTTCATTGGCTATTGTTATGACATTAATGCTTGAGTTTATTGTGAGTTTAAGAAAGCTAGAATCATTTTGACAAATAATATTAATGTTGTGTTAATGAGAATGGTTTAATATATAAAACTATAAATTCTATCGGCGACTACCTTTTAGTCCTAGAATATATTTGTTAGGAATTGTAAATGCATGTTAGGGACTCAACTAAAATTGTAATTGCAACCATTTTTCAGTATGTAAAAAACCATATTGAAAGTAACACATAGTATTAGAGAGTAAAAGATAGTCACTAAAAAAGATATTTGGGACAAACTTAAGCGACTAATTTTCAGACTCTAAATAAACATATTGGAGACTAAAATTATTTGTTATCTTAAACTGATTATTAGTCCCTAAAAGTACATATTAAGTACTAAAATAAGATAGTACGTGAGACTGATTTTTAGTATTTAAAAGAAGCATATTAAGGACCGAAAGCATGCGGCACTTGAGACTAATTTTTAGTCTCTAAAACATCTTATTGGATACTGATTTGACATGGAATCACGAACTTAACAAAACTTATTAGGGACAATACAGACATGTTTATAGGACAGATTTTCAGTCCTTAATGTTAAACACCTGGGACTAAACTATCGTAGTATCCGAGACTAATTTTTTAGTCATTGAAGAAATACATCGGGGACTGAAATGACGTGGTACCGGGAGGTAAGTTTAGGACTGAATTTTTATGTATCTGAGACTGACTATTAGTCCTGTTTGGTGTCATACAATAGGGACTGATTCTTAGTTGTTAAAACCAGTATCTAGTACTAGGTATCCAGGACTGGCTGGGGACTGGCAAATCAGCCACTGATAACCATTAGAGACTGATTCTTACGCATCGGATACTGATTTTTCAGTCCCCAAAAGTCATTTTTTTTGTAGTGGTAAACTAGATCTAAAATTTGAAAACTCACACACTAAAACACCAAGAACACACACACAAACGCTCTGGACCACACGATTTTCACAAGACAAACTCTGGACCACACGATGAAGGTTAGTTTGTATTCCAAATTTTATTGCTTAATCTTCAACCTTTTTTTATTTTTAGGTTTTATTTCCACCGTTTGTGGTGGTGTTGGGTTTGACGATGGTGTTGGGTTTGATGGTGGTGGGGGATTGACTGTGGTGGGGAATGACGGCGGTGGGGGATTGACTTTGGTGGGGAATGACGGCGGTGGTGATTGACGGCAGCGGTGGTGGTAGTGGTGCTGGTGCTGGTGCTGGTGGTGCTGGTGGTGCTGGTGGTGGTTGTGGTGGTGGGGATTGACGGCTGTGGTGGTGGTGATTGTTGTGGTGGTGGTTCGGCGGGTGTGGTGGTGGTTAGGCGGGTGTGGTGGTGGTGGTTAGGCGGGTGTGGTGGTGGCTGTGGTGGTAGTGGTGGTGGTGGTGGTGGTTAGGCGGGTGTGGTGGTGTTGGTGGTAGCGTAACCCTACCCGACCCCCGGCCCGACACGTTTGCCGGGTCTAGACTTATATCATCGTTTTTTTTAAATGTGCATATGTTATTTTTAATATTATATTTATTATTTTTAACAATATATTTTCGGATGTCGGGTCTAATGCTATAATTGTATGTTTTATTAACAGGATATCGAAAGTCGGTGTTTTGACGGTGTTGGTAGCGTAATCCTTATGGAGAAGTACACTGCGTTCATATTTCATATTCAAACGCTTAACTGCGTTCGTATTCCAGATTCACGAACAGTTTCTGGTCAACGGACCGATCGGTAACGTTACTCTACTTGTCCTCTGATTTAAGCGGCGCGCTCCGATTTCGGTTGCTTCATAGGACTCACTTGAATCGTCTCGGAAGTGGATTTCGATTGGTTCAGATCTCTTTGGGTATATTCGAAACCAACTAAAATACGTTGAATTACTGAATCAACAGAAATAACTGAAATAACTTGAATCGTCTCGGAAGTACTGAACAACAGAAGGATGGCATATCGGCGGTTAGCTCGAAGAAGTTTCTCTCAACCAGGGATCTTCGAATGCGGTGTATTTAAAATCTCAATAGATGAAGGGTTTGTCATAAGAACAGGTTCATCAAATCGAGAATCAACTTCTTCATCATATTTTTAATGCATTTCCATTAGCCACAGTTGTACGAAGAAACTATTCGATTTCACGGTTTGTTTGAGAACCTGATTCAGATACACAACGGGTTCGTGTGAATCTAAGTAATAATATGTAATAGTTAGCGATTTAGTGTGTAGGGTTTAGGGTTTCGACTATGTATTGTATTACATTTTGTATGAAAGTGTTGTGTTTTGTGTTATTTTATCAAAGAATGTTCACTTACATTTGCGTTATGGATTATAGAGAATTTGACGTTTTATAATAACACTTGATAAAAAAAATGTAGAAGTTTTATAATACTAATTAAAAAAATGTTGACGTTTTATAATACTAATTAAAGACATAATAATAATTGATAAATAAAAAAATTGACATTTTATAATACACAAAATTCATTTCATAAAATATCGTCATGGGTCAAAGACCGTACCCGACCCCCGGCCCGACCCGTTTGCCGGGACGAAATGGACTTTGAAATACCTCACCGACGTATAGAAGCTATGAATGGGTGACAATGTACATGTATCGTATTACACAGGGTAGGGCATTAGTAGATAGCAATAGAACTTCACGAAAAAGAATTTGTTAACTTGGCAAAGGTGTAACATCCGTGAAATATAGTGTATGCAACAATTTAAAAAAAATTAATTAGGGTGTTTTATAACATAAAAAACCCTTAATTACCACATAAAATTGTTAAAAAAATTAATTTCATATGAGCCGTATAGGGCAATGAGACCCATATACAACTCCTATAAGGTTCTCATTGATCAACAAGCCTCCCCTGGTTGACACCTTATGAGTGTCTCATTGACCAAAAGCCTCCCCTGGTGGTTTCCACTTTTAAAAGGAATTAATTTTAATATAAATAAATGAATAATAAAAAATGTCAAATAAAAAAGGGAGGGGTCCTTCTGTATCGGACCGGCCTCCCCCGGGATTCAAACTCGCACAACTCGCATAGAACACACAAGCCTTAACCAGTTTATCCTCCTGTACAGGAGCTGATAAATTGGTTCTAGTAAATCCTTTATACACTTCGTACGCTTTAACAACAACTCCTATACGCCCTATACACCCCTCATTGATTCAAAAACTACTTTTCAGGTTTGACCAAATAGAGAATAGATCTAAAACTTTTTAACCCCACACACTAAAACACCAAGAAACACACATTGTCTCTCTCGTATAGCTCGGCTTAGAACGTATCAACCTATACGGTCCATATTTTCATAAAAGGTTAGTGTATTATTTCATCTTTCCTTTGTTTATTTTGTTTTTTTTTTTAAATTATGGCCGGTGGTGTTGGGTTTGACGGCGGTGTTGGGTTTGACGGTGGTGGGGGATTGACGGCGGTGGGGGTTTGACGGTGGTGGTGGTGGTTATTGACGGCTGTGGTGGTGGTTAGGCGGGTGTGGTGGTGGTTAGGCGGGTGTGGTGGTGGTGGGGGTTTGACGGTGATGGTGGTGGTGGTGGTTATTGACGGCTGTGGTGGTGGTTAGGCGTGTGTGGTGGTGGCTGTGGTGGTGTTAGGCGGTTGTGTTGGTGGTGGTTGTTGTGGTGGTTGTGGTGGTGGTGGTGGTGGTGGTTTGTCGATTATTTAGATGTTAATTTGTTAGAAATTTCTTACAAGTTTATAAAAATTGTAAAAAGTTTATAATATGACACGTATTATATATTAATTTTTGCAGATATGCGTCAGACGAGGAGGAGTTTGGTGCGATACAGGTGCCTAGATTCGATGAGATGGCCGGGGGTGATTGTTTGGGTATTCCCTATATGGACTACCCGAACAATTCTAGGGAGTATAAACGTTTTAACAGGTTGTGACAAATGAAGGTGGGTCGGCAGAGGGAGTTGTCATGGGAGGCTTTACGGGAGGTCGGGGAGGAGGAGAGAGCCCGGGGTTTGATCAGGGAGAATTCCCCGTGGGATCGCATGTTTTCGGTGGCGGCTGGGCCATCTTATAGGACAATGATGGTGGAGTTTCTGTCCACATTCGTGTTTCGTCCACGGCCGGCTGACCGGCCCAATTCGGATATGGACGATCCAAACGTGGAAGCACCGCCTCCCGAGGTATCTTTCTGTTTGTTCGGGCAGCGACAAAATTGGCCGCTGCGTCAGTTTGCTGTTGCCACCGGGTTCTATACCGATGATGAGTTGGTTCAGGACATCTATACCACCGCGATTTGGGCTATGCCTGATGATCAGTTGTTTGCTTGGTGGCCCACTCTATGTCCTGGACCCTTCGGTAAGAAGGCCCGAGTTTCTGACATTCCTGACCCACTCGTTCGCTACATACACCGCTGCATTGCCTCGTCAATCTCTGCGCGTGTCAAAAGCAACGAGTGGGTCACGAAGGTGGATTTGTTCTTTCTGTATTGCTTATATACGGGCACACCGTGCGCCCTCCATCGCTGTCTGGCGGAGTATTTCGCCTCGTACGGCAAACGGCAGAGGCATAGCCGTTTGATTGGAGGGGCGTTTATCACGCGTATTGCCCAGCATTGCTGTCTGTATTACCAATTCCTTGATGATATGCCGGCCCCAGCACCACACGAGCTCTTAGATCTTAGGACGATGAGAGGGATGAAGATTGCGGTGAACTTTCCGGATATCGGGCATCGGTTTGTTGATGAACACCAACAGATTTATGAACCCCAACCGATAGTCCACCAGCCACTGCTCGAGGCTGGGGAGGTGGAGATGCCGCATATTGCTGACGTGCCTGCTATGGATGGAGACATGGAGCCTCAGGTTGACCAGGGGCATCCGCAGGAGCCGCCACAGATTCCACAACGCGTTTATCATGCAGTGCGGTTGCCTCAGTCCACCTAACGTCTCCTTGAGAGGCTGGTGGCGGGTCAGGATGGTATGATGGCCAGCTGGACACAGCAGTTTCAGCGGATGGACCGGATGGAGGATTTGATGGAGTGGGTGATGGCTAGTGAGGTCGAGAGACGTACCCAGGCGGGGTTGCCGGTTCGACCCCCGCCACATCCACGAGTGTATCCGGGTATCGACATGGAGGCAAGTCCGTCCGGGACGCAGGCAGGTGGTAGGGATGATTCTGACGACAGCGATAAGGAGATGGAGGATTAGTATTTGTATTTGTTGGGTGAATTTTATTTTGTTAAACATTTGTGGGCATGTATGAACAAATATTTATTTCTTTTTGTTTATTTTGGTATGTTTAAACATTTATAACTTGATGAATGTTTGTTCGTTTTGTTATTTATGCTTAGTCGACTTATTTTAAAAAAACAACATTTAAAAAAAAAAACTTAGTATATATAATAACAATGAAAAATAACAAGACAAACAACACAATATTCGATTACATTTTTTTAAAACTTAATATATATAAAAAACGGCATTTATAACTAATATTCGATTACATGTCTTGCATAAACTTACATACTAACAATGAAAAATAACAAGACAAACAACACAAAAAAATCCAACTGATTATCAACCAACGTTCCCTCTTACGAACAACACTTGAATGAATATCTTCAAATTCCGCTTTTTGCAATTTATAAATTCGAACCTCCTCTCTCAAAAAATTGACTTCGTTTTTAAGCAGAGTCTTCGTATCCATCAGTTCTTTGATGACCACACATGCTCGACGACACATGGGAGGATCGACCCACACAAAGAAGTTGCACTTAGAACGCTGACACGAAAAAAAAAATAAACCACTAATATACAAGGGTTAATGGAAAAAAAAATACATTAAAAACATACCATACTGTGACAAATGTAAAATTGACGTCCGGGATTAGCTTCAGTCCAAGATGTTCTTAGTGCAGCCGTCCTACCACATCTGCAAACAACCATTATTTGTGATTGTGAAGATGGTGTATATTTCTATGGCAAGTAAGGATGACAAAAATACCCGACATTTGCAACCAACATATACAAGCTTTTAAAAAAAACCAAACCAATATGCCGCTCATAAGCCCATACGCGCGTATGGTGGGTACGGATCCTGACAACTTTTCAGCCCATATGCCTCGTATAGCCCGATGAAACCCATATCCACCTACCTTTTCTGAAAAGTTGACAGGACATTCATGACACCCCACTTGCATATGCCTCTCATCGACCCATACGGGTCTCATTGAAGTTCAGTTTCACTTCCTTTTATAGTTTAACCGAGAACAAGTACACTGTACATATCCAAATACAAAAGTTATTTTTTGGTTAGACGAGTTCTGGACCACACGATGACAATCCGGAAGGGGACCGCACGCGTCTCTCGTATAGTTTTTGCTCTCGTATCAGTCTATATGGTCGGAATATTCAAGGTTTGTTTACCCTTGTTTTTTGTGGTTTTATTTTGGCGGTTTGTGGTGGTGTTTGGTTGGGGTTGGGTCGGCTAGGGTGGTGGTGATGGTGGTGGTGGGTCGGCTGGGGTGGTGGTGGTTGACGGTGGTGAGGTGGTGTTGTGTTGTAGGTGGTAGGCTGTGGTGGTTTTGGTGGTGGTGAGGTCGGCTGTGGTGGTGGTGGGTGGTCGGCTGTGGTGGTGGTGGTGGTGTTGTTTGTTTATTATATTTTACAATATAATTTATAATATCGAGTCTAACACTATAATTCTATGTTTTTTAACAGGATATCGAAAGTCGGTGTTTTGACGGTGGTGGAAACGTAATTCTTATGGAGAAGTGCATTGCGTTCATATTTCAGATTCATGCGTCGGGACGTCGGTCTAGGGTGAGGTGCTTGGCGGTGGGGGATGCATCATCCAACATCAATAGCCAAGTCACTCGGAACTCTGACTGTGCACTCTTGATAGCATCTACCGACGCCCGGTAGTTCCGTGACCACCATATACTATCACGCGTCTGAACCGGATTTTTAAACCGGACGGAATCTACGAAGAAACTGTTCGATTTCACGGTTTGTTTGAGAACCTGGTTCAGATACACAACTGTCTCTTTGCTTCGTCCACTAGAACTATTTGTGTATGCATTCTTTTGGTAACTACCAAAAGAATGCGTACACAAATAGTTCTAGTGGACGAAGCAAAGAGACCGTTGTGTATCTGAATCAGGTTCTCAAACAAACCGTGAAATCGAACAGTTTCTTCGTAGATTCCGTCTGGTTTAAAAGCCGGTTCAGACGCGTGATGGTATATGGAGAAACTACGTTCGTATTTCAGATTCATGCACTAGAACGCCGATCTAGGATTACGTGTTATCGGAGTAGCCTGTTGACTCGTCAGCTCCAAGTGACGCTAGCCAACGCGGTCCGCCCCGTAACATGTCCTTCCAAGAGAGGAGTTCATTAGTGTTCTCATGAGTCTTCCACCAACGAGAATGCCACTTCGCTCACCATCCTGACAAGAGGCGGAAGACTGGACGGTGGTTGATAAACGAAATGCCGACTCCACTGCTCCAACCTCCTGATCCCTTGTGCCATTTCAGTGTGGTAGATGTGAAGCAGAATCCTGTTGGAAGGTAGGGTTCGGTACACAATTTCAAGACAGCCGGGCTGTCTTTGTATTGTGTATGCTGCACCCATCGTTTTCATGTACAGGAATTAAAAAATATGTAACAATTAGCGATCTAGGGTTTAGGGTTTAGTGGCATTCTGTATCAAAGTTACATGTTTTGTGTATTAATATAAAACGATGTTTAATTACATTTTGAATTACGTTTCTTGTTGCGTTATGGTTAATAAACGACAATTGAAAAACAACTAAAAACTTTCAGAAGTTGACATTTTTTAACATACACATTGCGTTATGGAAACAATTAAACACATAATCATAATTGATAAATAAAAAAGTTGACATTTAATAAAACGTTATAATATACCCATTTAATAAAATTAAACACATAATAATAATTGATAAATAAAAAAGTTGACATTTAATAAAACGTTTAATAATACTTATAAAAAATTGGCATTTTATAATATATACAATTCGTTTTATAAAAAAAATTGACATTTAATAATACTTATAAAAAAATGGCATTTAATAATATACACAATTCATTTCATAAAAATATGAAGTTTTTATAATACTAACACAATTTTTTATAACAACATTTTATAAAAAAAAATTTAATTTTCTTAATATTTCACAACTTCCCCATACAAATACCCTATCAAAATAAAGTTTCACACACCCCAATCATTGGTAATCACTGGCTGACACCCAATGATTGGTATTAATTAGATGGTAGGGGGTGTGTAAATATTTTTCAAACGTATTGGGCAATGAGGGGCGTATGGGTGGGGCCAGTTTGAGGCGTATTGGGCAATGATGGTCATTTAGGGTTAGGGGGTGTGTAGATACTTTGGGGGGGGGGGGGTGTGGATACCTCCACCGTTATATTAGTCAACTGTGATGACGTCATCTGGCTGGACGCACCTATTGGTGATCCGTCTGTAAGCATATGGGGACGGAGCTTTTTAAAATATGCGTCTGACTATGACCCGGTCCGACCCTTACGAGGAAAGTCCGTCCTCGGATATGTATCTTCAATAGGTATAAATATTTATTGGCGATTTATATATATATATATATATATATATATATATATATATATTACTGAGAATCATTGGCGGAGAATATTACCCACAAAACTTACTAGCGATACAAATGTTAACATCACCTACATATCGTGACAAATGGTTCATCGAAGAGATTGTTACCATAGACTCTTTTCGGTGGAGATATCTTTTCTAAAGAGAATAAAAAAATGTTTTGGTTTCATGTAAACATAAATAATACGTTCCAAAGAATAATAAAAAGTACAACGAATAAAGAATTCGATTACAATCAAATTTGTAAGGGCCTGTTTGGTTAGCAGGAATCCATAGGATTTCATGGGAATTGGAATTTGAATTTTATTCCGTTGTGTGTTTGGTTGGACAAATTAGTTGAAGAGAATTGAATTTCAATTCCAACAAAATCCCTTATCTAATGGAATTCAGATTCCTTCAAAATTTCAAAGGAAAGTTTAAAAAACCATAGGAATGTTTCCAAAGTTACGGAAATAACCTCTTTCCTCTTTCATTTTTGTCTAAAAACAAAAAAATAATAAAAAAAATTCTAAAAAATCCAAAAATCAAAAAATAATAAAAAATCCAAAAAATTCTAAAAAATCCAAAAAAAATAATAAAAAATCCAAAATAATTTAAAAAAATAAAAAAAAAATCTAAAAAATCCAAAAAAAACCTAAAAAACCCAAAAAATTGATAAAAAAAACCTAAAAAACAAAAAAAAACTCTAAAAAACCAAAAAAAATCGAAAAAAAAAAAACAAAAATTCCAAAAAATCCAAAAATTCTAAAAAACAAAAAAATTCAAAAATATTTTTTTTTGGATTTTTTTATTATTTTTTAGATTTTTTTTGAACTTTTAGGATTATACTTATGGGTTGAAGCCATAAGTATTTAAAAATAATACAAAGTATTTAAAAATAAAAAGGGTAAGAAGCCATCAGAGAGTGACAAGTGTCCTAGAAGGAATTAAATGAAAAGAGTAATTTTGTCTACAAGAGGAAAATAGAATATGCACATGCAAGTCACATGTTATTTCCCCCCCAATTTTAAACGTCCGTAACTTTTTTATACATCATTTGTTTTTTAAAAAAATTATACCATAAAATCGAGTGTTTTTTTATCTTTAATATGAGTACTATATTGTTATATTTAAAAAAAAATCAAAAACCCAGTTGCATATTACACAATGGACATGACGTAAAACACAATGTAAAGTAGATCAAAAACACAATCAATGACAACAGATAAAGACACAATGGACAACATACTAAAACACACTGACCATAACGTATAACACAATGGCGATAACATATAACACAATAAGTATCAGACTAAATGAAAACACAATTGATGACAACAGATAAAAGACACAATTAATGACAACAGATAAAAGACACAATGGAGAGCAGATGAAGACACAATGGAAAACAAACTAAAAACACAATACACAACAAACTAAAACACACTGAACAAAGATAATAAAGAAATTGAACAAATTATTAAAACACAATGGACAACATATTAAAACACAATGAATAACGTATTAAACACAATGACCTGAACTAATAACACAATTTATAGAAAACTCAGATATAACACTATCTTCATTGTGTCATATATTGTGTTATAGGTTCTTATAAAAACGCAATGGATAGAACCCAAATTAACATTGTGTTGTAGGTTTTGATAATAACACAATGTATAGAAACTCTACTGACCAAAACCCAGTTAAAAGCCACAATGACCTGAACCTTTAACACAATGCAAAAAAAAAAAAAAAACCCAGTAAAAATGAAATTTTTTATTTTATTTTTGTATGATAATATGGTACTCATATTAAAGATAAAAAAACGCTCGTTATTATGGTGAATTTTAAAAAAAAAATGTCGTATGAAAAAGTTATGGACGTTTTAAATCGATGGGGGAATTGGCATGTGCCTTGCATGTGGAGAGAGAAAATCTATAAATATATGATTCCCTTTATGCTCTTCTATTATCTTCTTTTCCCTAGAAATATGGACGTTTTAAATCGATGTGGGAATTGGCATGTGCCTTGCATGTGGAGTAGGGATGAGCAAAATGGACCCGGTACCGGTACCGGTACCGAATTTACCGAACCGGGTACCTTTTCGGTACCGATTCGGTACCCACTTTTGACATTTTCGGTACCGGTCCGGTACGGTACCGGTTCGGTACCGCTATTTTGCTCGTTTTTACCCTCAAATACCGGTACCGAACCGGTACCGGTACCGAACCGTACCGAACCGGGTATGTTCGGTACCGGTACCGGTACCAACTTTTGAGGATTTTCGGTACCGGTTATTTCGGTACCGGTACCGGTTCGGTACCGAACCGGACCGAGCTCATCCCTAATGTGGAGAGAGAAAATCTATAAATATATGATTCCCTTTATGCTCTTCTATTATCTTCTTTTCCCTAAAACTAATCTCAACCCTCCAAATCTAAGATCAATGAAATAGAATCCTTCTTACCCTTCTTATTTATTTTATCCTTTGTATTTGATCATATGTATCAATTTTCTTAGATTTTATTTAGACAATTCTTTATGGCTTTTTTTTTTGTTAATTCATTAGATTTTACTTTATAAACAATTATTTTATTTAAATCTTCCTAAATGAACAACTCAGTCGACACATTGTTGGCAATATACCCTGGAAATCAACTCTCCGTTTATTCTCCATATTTGCACTTTTGTTGATATTTTCATCCCTAAAAAAATAAAAAAAAGTCATATATTATATTGTACAAAAATAAAAAGATATGGGCGTCAGAGGAGTTTATTAAGCTATCCAATTAGAAGTTGCCAAGTGGTCCTGAAAAGGGCAATTTTGCGATTAAATCATTTGTGGGGAACCATTATGGAAATTGTGGCGCTAGAAACAAGAAAACAAAACTTTACACAGCTAGTACAGTATGGGAAAAGCCATCCAACAAAAGTGTCATCTTCAACATCGAGTGAGATTACCTACAGACAAAGTGTCACTAGATATTAACCGGCCAATATCCATTTTATATTTATATGTATATCTATGTATTCCTCAAGTATATGTTTGGATAATGTTGTTCAATATACACCGGATGTTTTTAAATTACTAAAATACAGGGGAGGCTTAGATGGTGAGCGGGGAGGACTTCTGCACTGTGCCCGAGATTTCGCAGGACATATGGTTTAAAAAAATTCGATTTATGTATGTTAATTTTTTTTAAAATAGTAAATCCATACCAATTTCAAGTAAGACTCATTTACAAATCATTTTTTGATGGTTTAGACTTTAGAATTTAGTCCACTGGGTTAATCAGTTAATTGAGCCCATTACTAATTGAAAACGAAGTCTTAGATAATATAAATTATGAAGAGTTGATCCACCAATTTGCTATGAAGAATGTAAAGAGGGCTGCACGAATCATTGGTTAGCTATTAGTTTATTAGTTATTACGGTATGTAATGTAACTCATTTGAATACTATAATTTTCTCATTTTTCGTAATTGTATTGTTTATCGAATACTACGATTTTTTCATTTTCGTAATTGCATTGTTTATCGTTAAGGTATAAGGGCACATTTTTCGAGTTCGAACATGGTACATGAATTCTCAAAGACGTCACTACTAAAATATCTTAACCGGTGGTTAGTAATGATGAATTCAATATTAAAATGTTTGGAGTTCAAATCTTGCAGTGTTTATGTTGTATATTTATCATGGAAAATGTAGCGATTTAACTAAAACCAAATTTAAACTCTTAGGAGTTATAGACTTATCTTGAAAACCTATTATCGTGTTTTTAACGACAAGTAGAGCAACTAAGGCTTTCACACGAAAGAGAAATAATTATAATTAACATATCTACCATTTAAGACACTAATTTAACTATTTTATTAAAAGTATACCAAATATGTTCAGCGTTACATGCTGCTACTAGATATGTCAGGGTGAATAATATTAGCATTATATAAGTCAGATTGAGCAATAGATCGACCTTCATAACCTAGTATGAACTGGTTCTTTGTTTCATACTGATCGACCAACAAATTACAAGAGTGTTAATTTAATCAAATTTGATGCTAGCCTATAAAAGTTGTGATGAGAAAGTATACTTCATACATACCTTTATCAAGTTATTAAGTTCAGAATTGTAATTTATACTTACTGGCTTAAACATGAGGAACAAGCACACACCATTACATCCCAATATTATTTGATAAACATAACATGTATTGCAAGTGTTACGATACAAGAAAACAAACGTTACATGATTGTATTATGGTACAAGCAAAATTAAACTGATGACTAGGTAATGGTCACATTCAAGTTACGAGTCACCACAACAAAATTACTATTCATAACCCATTAATATACTCGATATGAAAATAATGGTATCATTAGCTATTCTATTTAGTAGATGTTACTTAGGATTTTTGGTATGCTATGGGATGTATGAATAATGGAATCTACATTTTCGGTGTTGAAAACGGTGAGAGATAAAACATTTTGGAAAAAGGAAGGGAAAATGCCAATAAAATGTAACTAAGTTTGTCAAGTGTCTCAATTAAGTCATCCAAACTTTTTTTGTCTCTTTAAAGTCACCAAACTTTAATTTTTTGTTCTAATACTGTGTAATTACCAGGTCATCAGATTACCATGTTTTTCTTTTATTTTTTATTTTCTTTTAAATACTTATGTGGATATTATTTTTATTAGGTGGAATTTATAAAATAAAAACATATCTTGATCTTGGTTTACTGTGCAAGTCATAAGTTTTACATGAACTTCATTTCATTGGTTTTATATTTGAGGCATCTGGTCATCATCTTACCAATACGATTTTTAAAATATAAAAAAAAACTCAATCGTAACAATTTTTGTTACTCTTTCAAAAAGTATATTTTTTTTCTTTAAAAAAATTCAATCGCATATTTTATTAATTTTAGAATAAAAAATGATTTTTCAATTTTTTTAGAGAAAAATGCATGTCATTAATTTTATTTTCCACATCATATTAAAAAAAACAAACCTGACACGTCATCATTACTAACCTGGTAACCTGATAATTACATAGTATTAGAACATCAAATGAAACTTGAGTTATTTTATAGAGACAAAAAAAGTTTCAATGACTTAATTAGAACACTTGTCAAAGTTGGTTACATTTCTATGAAGATCATGGGAAAAGATCAAATAGGAAGTTTATTTTAGCTAGTAAGTGTAGGAAGCAATAGGATTAGGACATGTGACAACATTTAAAATAAAGAAAAATGGTATTTTAGTCAATCAAACTCTTTCTTCTTCCTTTTCAAAACCCAGTAACTTCAAAATCCACCATTTTCAAAACCTACCACCTTCAACCATTTCTTCACTTTCTATCTCAATAATCACTACATTATAGTGCGATTTTCATCACAAATCAATGATTCAAACACCCGATCAACGTGTTCTTTACCTTTTTTGAAAAAAACCTAGTTTAATTTCATAAAAAATCTCGTTTTTTCCGTTGATTTTGGAGATAATCACTCGATTCGTTCGATTCGAGAGTTGATAAGTGTTTCAATCATTCAAACTTCGTCAATTGTTGAAGAAATCATTTCGATCCATGTAAGAAATTCTTTAATTTCATTTTTACGATCTGGGTTTTTGATTTAGTCATTGCGTTTTACGATCTTTGCGGGGGTCCGGGGCAGCGCCTCTGGTAGCAGGGTCCCAGGGGCGGCAGCCCATGGCGGGGTCCAAGGGGAAGAGCCCCTGGCTGGGATTGATGAAAATGCATCAAATTGCTGTAATAAAAATGCATCAGAAAAATTAATTTTCTGTAAATTAATTAATTTTCTGTAAATTGCCTCTGGAAAACTGCATTCGTAGACAGTGTTTCTGGTTCTGTAAACAACAGGTTCTGGTCATTGCGTTTTAGTTAGATTCTGGTTCTGTAAACAACAGTTTCTGGTTATGTGAACAATAGTTTCTGGTCATTGCGTTTTAGACAGTTTCTGGTTCTATGAACAACAGTTTTTGGTCATTGCGTTTTAGACAGTTTCTGGTTATGTGAACAACAGTTTCTGGTCATTGCGTTTTAGAAATAAAACATTTTTGAAGCGTTTTTACTCATTGCGTTTTAGGTAAACACATTTTTATGTGTATTCAGTTCATTGCGTTTTAGAGAGAACAGTTTCTTTTGTGTTTTTAGGCCATTGCGTTTTAGAAATAAGACATTTTTAAGTGTTTTGGGTGCATTGCGTTTTAGGTAAAACACATTCAGTCCATTGCGTTTTATAAAGTACATTTCTTTTGTGTTTTTAGGCTATTGCGTTTTAGAAATAAGACATTTATTTGTGTTTTCTGGTCATTGCGTTTTAGAAATAAGACATTTCTTTGTGTTTTTGGTGCGTTGCGTTTTAGAAAAAGTCATTTTTTTTAAGTTTTTTTTTCATTGCGTTTTACGCAACTGAGTTTTCTCCATTGCGTTTTACGCAATTGGGTTTTCAAATTTTTTTTTCGAAAATATAGAAATAGTATACTCGTTTTAAAGATAAAAAAACGCTGGTTTTTTTGGTGCAATTTTTATAAAAAAATAATGTCGTATGAAAAAGTTATTAACGTTTAAAAAATGGGGGGGGGGGGGAATTGGAGGAGAGAGAAACTATTGTGCTGGATTGACTAGAATGCCCCTAACAAACCCACGCGCCTCTTTTTTTTGCTTCAATTTCATTCATTTAATCTTAGTCCTTGATTAATTAAATGGATGGTCAAGATCACTTCCTAGCCTTCCTAGCCAAATAAACTTCCTATTGTATCTCCACCTTTGACAACATCTATTTAATGGTTAAGATTAAGATTGCAATTGATTGAAAGCAGTTAGATAAGGTTGATTTTACGGTTAAGAATGTCGTAGTAATATATTGCAATTGATTGAAAGTTACGTAAGGTTGGACGATCGATATGGAAGAAAATGAAGTTGTCAAATTTGAATTTTTATTTAAAACAATATTGACAATTTTTTTAATCCACATTATACTTTATTGTTACAAATCAAATTACAACCACAAAATTCATATTTTTATTCTCTTTAATTTGTGCATGAAATTAGAATTACTAAAAAATATTTTTAAGATGTCTGATACCTATGGGTTTACAACGATGTGCTCAAGTATTACAACAGAATATTTAGAGGTTCTAACATGAGCGTATAAAATTGTAACATTCCAGATTTTAATAAATTGATGAATCAAGGAAAAGGCAAAAAGTAATTAAAAGTTTAAAAAGGGAAGCTAATTATGGAATGGATATTGGAAAGCCCGGAATCCTCCAAATATGTGACTGTCGAAATTCACCACATCGAGATACACTCGCCTTCGAACCGGGAAAAACCCTTACCTAGAGCCGAAACCCGTGAACACTCGCCCGAATGCACAACAGTGCGGTGAGGTAAAACCCGCTCAGTTCAAGGATCGAACTAGTGATCTCCACCTTTTCGCCTAGTCTCCCATCATCACCAGGTGCCGCAGAAAATAATGAGGAGGTCAGGAATCGAACTTGGGTCCCTTAGAACACCAAGTCTCTCCCTTACCACTCCACCACCACCTCATTGGCGAAAGCCCGCAAAGAGTGAATTAGTAATTTGCGTAATGGTAATTTAGGAGAGAACCCCTAATTCCTCATATCTTTTATGGCACTCTAGAGAGAGAGAGAGAGAGAGAGAGAGAGAGAGAGAGAGAGAGAGAGAGAGAGGATGAAGTCTAGAGTGAAAAAGAGCTAATTTCAAGCCGGTTTACAAGGGATTGGAAAGAAGAGCAATAGGGGAGCTTTTAAAACCCTCTTTACTTTATCGTTTTGAGGCGGTATGCATACTACTACAGTTTTCAAAGTAAAGCAAATACGTTTTCTTCTAAACATGATAGTTACAACAAATTTTGCTAAAGTATAGTACATGCAGTTTTAAAGTGCTAAAGTATTATAGTAGTAAAGTGTTATAGTATGTATGTTGCACAATATAGACGGTTACCTAGGAGGCCTTATGATAGGCAGTGACATGTGGAACCGTATTATAGTGTCAAGGCACTTGTTGCTTGTCAATGGTTGTAGAACTGCGGATAGCATATAGTGCATGCATAGTTCATAGTAATAAGTTAATGATTGATATGATATGGATTACTATGATTGTTACGTATAATAAAGTTATGCGATCTGCCTTAAATGTTGTGTGTGTTTAATACGTCATAAAGTTTATAGTTATATGTTTTGAACTAAAACTCAGTCAGGGTAAACTTTTAGTATGCACATGACGTTGATTGGCTGGTTAGAGGCTAGCGTGAGGCAAAGACTCCAATCTGGTGACTCACATCCTTTTTTTTTGAACGGCCAACAAAAATTTTTATTATACCAACTAGCAAGGCGCTAGACACCTATTTATCGTTTTATGTTTAAGACATATTTTACTCTTGTTTGTGAAGACTTAATATTGTCTGCTGCGTTTTCATGATGTTACTTTTGGTATTATTTGCTGAAGTGCAAATCCAATAGCGGAGAACCCCGGGTTTAGGGTGTTTAAAAAAACCAAGAAAAAACAATAAGAAAAGTGTTTGCGAGTAAGATAGCGATGCAAAGTCGGATATGAGATGCTTTTTAGATCATTCACATTAGAGCCTCTATATTAATGCATTCAATATAATATAGATGAAGAAATAGAGGAAACAATAAAAACACCACTAGCAAGGTGACTCACATCCTATTTATCGTTTTATGTTTAAGACATATTTTACTCTTGTTTGTGAAGACTTAATATTGTCTGCTGCGTTTTCATGATGTTACTTATGGTATTATTTGCTGAAGTGCAAATCCAATAGCGGAGAACCCCGGGTTTAGGGTGTTTAAAAAAACCAAGAAAAAACAATAAGAAAAGTGTTTGCGAGTAAGATAGCGATGCAAAGTCGGATATGAGATGCTTTTTAGATCATTCACATTAGAGCCTCTATATTAATGCATTCTATATAATATAGATGAAGAAATAGAGGAAACAATAAAAACACCACTATATTGGAATCTCTATAGTAGAAATTTTTTTAGAGATATTAAAGTAAACCTCTATATTTAGAGGTTTATATCCAAACCATTATATTTTAATTATGAGTTTTTAGGAAAGAGAAAGAAATAATAAAATAAGTGATTATGAGTATGATATATATATATAGATGAGTAAATTACAAAGTTCGTCCTTTATGTATGTCATATATTACAAAGTATGTCCTTTTATCTTTAATAAGCTCAGAAAACATACTCAATGTTTGTAAACCCTTACAAGTTATGTCCTTTAGTCATAACACAATTAGTTTTCATGGTTAAAGTTGACTAAGTCAACCCCACATAAGGGTATTTTAGTCATTTTATCCTAAATATTATAATAAATATTATATATGTGTATATATATCTTCTCCCTCTCTCTCTTTCTAATTATCCTACCCCCACAACCACAACCCACCTGCCACCTCCACCACCACCCACACCCACCTGCCATGACCACCACTTCACTGCAGATCGCCCACCCCTGGTTCTCTCTCTCTCTCTCTCTCTAACTTTCAGTTCTCACTTTTCCTCAAGATTTATTCTCTCATTATTCGAGTGGGTTCCTGTAATAATAATCAGCCCACCAGACGAAAATCATTGAAATCGAAGATTACAGGGTTCATTGAGAGATTTCAGAGTATACCCACCAAGAAAAAGACTGTTGCTGCTTAGAAATCTTCAAGAAACAAGAAGTTTGAATGGGGTTCTTGTGAGGTATGTTGTTTTGATGGATTTCGGAGGTATGCTGCTCAGAAATCTTCAAGACCGCAACCCCCACTACGGCTCCCACTACTCCTCCCTCTCTCCTCGACCTCACCTCCTTCCTCACCTCCCAAACCCTAAATCCCCAAAATTCCGGCACCGAAGACGCACCGGATCACACCACCGCTGTCACTCGCACTATCTATTCAGATATCGAGATCTGTTTTATGATGATTCAGTTACAGAACATTCTAGAAAGTTTAATTTGGATGTTGCAGGACCTAGGGTTTTGTTGTTGAAATCGAGTGTTAATTTGGATGTTCCGGATCACACCACCGCTGTCACTCACACTATCTGCTGTGGATTTGTTGTTGAAATCGAGTGTTAATCAGTATGTTGAGTTTAAGAATATAGATGCGAGTTATGCGTGTGGTGGTTATGATGGGATGATCGTTTCGGATGAGGATTTGGAGAAGATGAAATTGGCTCAGAAGATTAAATCGTAATGTTTCTTTGCCTTTATGTTTCTCATTGTTGGTTGCCGATGACATCTGTTATATTTAAATGAAACCAATGTAATTTGATTAGGGAGATTGGATTTGATGGATTATGTAGGGTGTTTTTTTAGGATAAATTACAAGTTTTGTCCTTTATCTTTAGGGTACTTTACAGGCGGTGTCCTTTTTTTCAAATGTTGACAGGCGGTGTCCTTTATTAGGTATTTTGTTACAAGTGTTGTCCTTTCCACCCAACCTGGTTAAAAAACCATGTTAATTGTTGGGTGTAAAGGACTAAACTTGCAACAAAATACCTAGGTAAAGGACTAAAATTGCAACAAAATACCTAGTAAAGGACACCGCCTGTCAACAATTAACTGGGTTTTTTAACCAGGTTGGGTGGAAAGGACAAAACTTGTAACAAAATACCTAATAAAGGACACCGCCTGTCAACATTTGAAAAAAAGGACACCGCCTGTAAAGTACCCTAAAGATAAAGGACAAAACTTGTAATTTATCCGTTTTTTTATTGTTAATGTTATATTTTAGTATGCTGAAGTAGAAATAGGTAGATCGGTGGTGGTGGTGGCGGTGGCAGGTGGGTTGTGGTGGTGGGGGTAGGATAATTAGAAAGAGAGAGAGGGAGAAGATATATATATACACATATATAATATTTAGGATAAAATGACTAAAATACCCTTATATGGGGTTGACTTAGTCAACTTTAACCATGAAAACTAATTGTGTTATGACTAAAGGACATAACTTGTAAGGGTTTACAAACATTGAGTATGTTTTCTGAGCTTATTAAAGATAAAGGACATACTTTGTAATATATGACATACATAAAGGACGAACTTTGTAATTTGCTCTATATAGATAGATAGAGTGTTGGATATGAAAGGTTTTTGAAAAGTAAACATAAATTAGAGAAATATGTGTTTTTTAATTAAATTATGTAGAGGCTCCATTGTGAATACTCTTATAGAATAAATAAATTATAGAGAAATGATGTTTTATAGTTAAATATATAGATAGAGATAAATACTCTTATAGAATAGAATAAGAATACTTTTACAAAACTAGTTGAATGTAACACTTTGAGTATTAATGAGTCAAGTCAACACATGCCTGGACAAGAGTCACGAACCTTACCCTTGGACCCTCTCCCTTATAATAACTACTTGGAAAAATTACACTTTTCGTCCTTTATGTTTGTAGCTAGTTGCAATGGATGACCTTTACCTTTAATAATTACAGCCACAGTCCTTTATTTTGAAAACTCATTACACCATTCGTCCTTTAGTGCTAACCAGGTTAAAATTTTGAGTTAAATCTAGTCATATGAGGGTATTATGGTCATTTCATGTTTTTATTTAAAAATAGTTAAATAAAAAACAATAAACAAATATATATAACACATATCAATATCAGATCTGAGATCTCATCTCTCTCACTCTCAACCCTTCTTCCCCAACCAAACTCACCACCACCTGCCACCACCGTTACGTCATCGCTGCAGTGTCCACCACCACCGATTCCATCACAGAAAAGCCCCCAAATTATCATCAGCTTCTTTAATCCACACTCAACCATAATCTCTTTCTCTCTGATAAAACAATCACTCAACCACCGCCTTAGTCCACCACCGCCACCGCCTGTAACATCACAACCACCATCATCAGAGCTACATGACCACCACACTCTCTCTTTCTCTCTCTCTAAATCATAACACCACCGCCGAAGATTACATCCACCACCACCATCATCGGAGCCCGCCTGTGACATCACCACCACCATCATCGGAGCTACACCTCCGATCAATATCTCTGCCACAGACGACGGTAGATCGGATCTGAAGAACAACGCTGACGTCAGCAACCTTGTCGTTGACTTTAGACCTAACTCTGCTTCTTCGCCGGAATGTCCAGATCTGTCTCGTAAACGAAAGTGAAGGTCGAAGATTGTGTCCACTAGTAGTACGATTGATTTGGTAATTTTATAAAATCCCCAATTTTGTTAAGTTATAAAATGAAAGTGAAGGTTTATTAGTTTGATTTGTTGAATTCTTTTTTGTGTGTTGTTGAGTTTTTAATGTTGTGATTTAGAATCGTGTTTGATTATTTGGGATTGATTGTGTTGTTGTGAAGATGGTGTTTGAGAAGTGTTTATGGGATTTGCAGAATAAGCTGAATGGGAAATGGATGAGGTGTCGGGTTTGAAAGACGGATCGTATGGTTGTGGTTCGAAAATGGATCAAGAAATGAGTTCTGGGTCGGGTAGTAAAGCTCCTGTTAGTCAAGCTCATAAAGGACGAAAAATTGGTCGGTGATTGGTGTGGCGGGGCTGCAATGGTGAAACAGATCCGGTGGTGTGGACAACAAACGGTCGTGATGTTTTGAGTTTAGAGAGAGCAGGAGGTGGTGAGTGGTGGTGCTTTCGGAGATGATGGTGCGTTGGTTGCTGGAGGTGGTAGACTGGTGGCAGGAGGTGATGGCGGCGGCGACGGCGGTGGTTGAAAACAGGGATAAGCTTCAGACCTAGCGGTGGTGGTTGTTGATGGGTTTAGTGGTGGTGGCTACTGGTTGTTTAGAGAGAGAGAAAGGTGTGTGTGTGAGAGAGATAATCGTATTTGTTTTTATAAGATTTTAAATGTTATTTTTTTATTTATACTATAAATAATTAAGTAAAAAGACTAAACTGCCCTTAAGTGAATAAACTTAACTGGATATTTTAACTTGGTTAGCGTTAAAGGACGAAAAGTGTAACGAGTTTTCCAAATAAAGGACTGTGACTGTAATTATTAAAGGTAAAGGTCATCCATTGCAACTAGCTATAAACATAAAGGACGAAAAGTGTAATTTTATGTAACTACTTATATAAATAACTTGTTATATATTTCCCCTCTATTAATTCATAAAAAGATTTTGTGAGTTAACTCTACTATTCAATTATGTACAACTTATTATAGCTTTAGGTACAATTAATCAAAAAACAAGTCATTTTTCCTTTTGGTTTATTGGTTTTTCCCGTCTATTAATTCATAAAAAGATTTTGTGAGTTAACTCTACTATTCAATTATGTACAACTTATTATAGCTTTAGGTACAATTAATCAAAGCACAAGTCATTTTTCCTTTTGGTTTATTGGTTCTTCGCCATTGATTCATGTATTTTTACTTTTACTAACTTTGGTTTGCTAGTAATAGTTACAATTCAACTTTTTCACACTTTTCACCCATATAGTTTTTTTTTTCATTTACAACTGTCATTTTACGTTTTGTATTATGTTTCGATCTAAAATATATATATTTTTTAATTTTTACCCCAATACGTTTCCATGGACCGCCCTGAGGGTGGGTGGGGAGGACCACCGGTCAGGCCCGATATTTCGAGGGACACGTTATTTAAAAAAATCGATATGTATATGTAAAAAAATAAATTAATAGGGTATAACCATACAAACACCAACATAGGCCTACTTACAAAACTATTTTTATAGTTTAGATCAGTTATTAACCCATTGGCATTAGGTTTAGACCTTTAGTGAGCCTAATACCAAATTTTGTTAAGGCATAAAGGCGCGTTTTTTCGAGCTCGAACAAGGTACACGAATTCTCAGGGCCGGCCCTGTACGTTTCAATCTAAATTTTGCAAGTTAACACCTTGCCACGTGTGTATGTTGTTCAAAGTTTTTACATTTTTTTGTTTTGCGGTTTAACGACTCTGTCGCAAATCGCAATGCGCGAGTCCTAAGTTGACGTAGTTATTTCTTTTATATGTTTTACGTTTCAGTATAATTTTTGCAAGTAAACACGCTATAACGCGCGTATATGGTTTTTCGTTTTTACGTCTACTTTTGATTCGGTTTAACGGACTCGCCGCAAAACGTTGGTTCTAAATACTAGTTCAACATATTTTGTATCTTATTAAACTTTTTATTGAAATTATTTTTTATATACAAAAGTATATTAAAAGAAGCATGTGTAAGCGAAAACTTCTAGGATATGTTTTAGTAACCAGCTAGTTTTCTTACCTGCCGCGCGTTGCGGCGGCGCCATACTCGACGTGGTAAATTATAGACTACAATCAATCCGACTCGTATCCGGACTAAACTTACGTTGAAATATAGAGTAATCCGAATTCATGCCGTTGAATGAAAATATATTATATTTGACCCGACTTGTTTCCAAACAAAATTTACGTGAAACGTAGACCAATCCAAAACGTACATAAAATAAACACTTGTGGCGGCATCGTACGCGACGTGATAAAGTATAGACTAAAATTGACCCAACTCGTTTCTGAACTAAACTTATGTCGAAACATATAGTAACTCAAACTTATCTCGTCGAATGAAACATATTATATTTGACCCGATTTGTTTCCAAACAAAATTTACATCAAAACGTACATAAAAATAAAACATTTTGTAACTGACACGACTCATTTTTTTAAAAAAAAATCACGTTAAAGCGTAGACGAACTCGAATTTATACTGACACGTACATCAAAATAACAACGTAAAAAAATAGTTTTAGGATAAACTCGAAACTTTTGAATCTTTAGATGTAAAAGTGACATTTAGAGGATTAGTTTTGTCATTATACCAAAGTTTATGGGGTAGAAGGGGTTGGTGGCTTTCTCCACCGACCTTCTTCTTTAATATATATATATAATTATTATTATTCAACTTATACAAACCCCATAAGGGGCAATAGTAATGCAGTCTTACTGGTGGGTTTGGGCGGCCACTTTTTTTTGACTGAATAGTTTTGTTTTATGGTTGGCTAAAAGTGTCGGTGCTATTTTCTTTTATTAATAAGTTTATAATAGTTGTCTATAACTTCTACTAAATTACAATTTTATCCCAAGTTTAAAATTATGATTTTCCCCCATTTAAAAATAAAATTTTTATTTTGTCCTCAGTTAAAATTACACTTTTGCCCCAATTTCAAAAGAAAATTATGTTTTTGCCCCCGCTATAGTCCTGCCAAATTACGATTTTATTCACAGATTGAAATTACGATTTCGTCCCCAGTTTAAAATAAAATTTTGGTTTTGCCTCCAGCTAAAAATTACGATTTTGCCCTCATCTAGAAATTACGATTTTGCCCCCAATTCAAAATAAAATTATGGTCTGCCCTTAGTTCAAAATATGATTTTGCCTCCATTTCAAAATTATGAATTATGTTTTTGCCCCCGCTATAGTCCTGCCAAATTACGATTTTATTCACAGATTGAAATTACGATTTCGTCCCCAGTTTAAAATAAAATTTTGGTTTTGCCTCCAGCTAAAAATTACGATTTTGCCCTCATCTAGAAATTACGATTTTGCCCCCAATTCAAAATAAAATTATGGTCTGCCCTTAGTTCAAAATATGATTTTGCCTCCATTTCAAAATTATGATTTCACCCCAATTCAAAATTGCAATCCTCCCATCCTTTTTTTGGCAAAACTATGATAGTGTTTTATTTTACTTAGTTTGCTCAATATAGTTTTTATTCATGCCAACAGCCTAGCACTCGCTAATTGGTACTTAAAAATTATTGTTTTGCCCCCAGCTCTAAATTACATGCTTGCCATTATTTTAGTTATTTCTTAAGTATAATTAATTATGATAGTGTTTTGGTTTAATTGGTTGACTCAATGCATCTTTTTTTGAGATCGTGTTACAAGTAGCATGTATATAAGTAATCGAAATAAACGCGTACATATTATTAAACTAGGAAATATTCGGTTTGGCGCCCCACAACGCGGGCGACGCATAACCCTACTTATTATATAAAGGTGTACTAAATATTACACTCACATAGGTTACACATAGGCACATGCCTTTTGTAAGGTTGGTCAAATGTTCAAACCTGATAAAGGAAAATAATTTAGAAATGGGGTAAAGAAGTAATATAAACCATTAAAAAAATCACCATTCTTAAAACTAAGTTTAAATTCTTGAGTGTTTGGCTAAGGGTCACTGCAAGAACAGGGCACCTTTAGCGACGACAGGCGTCGCCGGTATTGACCACTTTTATCGCTGCTATTGACTTTTAGCGGCGACATGTCGCCGGTAAAGCGTCGACGATATTGCTCGGACGCTATTGACCGGTTGTCTCCGCTAAAGACACCTGTCGCCGGTATTGATCCTTCACTTTTAGCGACGGCATATGTCGTCGCTAAAAGTGTCGCCGGTATTAATATTCGTCGGTAAAGGTTGAAAGGCAATAGCGGCGACATATGTCGCCGCTAAAAGTCTGTTTTTTTTAAATACAGCAGCTGTATATACAGCTGCCCAGCCAGTTTTACGTCCGAAAAAACAAAACCTGCCTATTTTCAAACAACGCAAGCATACGTCATGAACATAATCAACATATACTAAAGGTAATATAATTAAAAACTACGTTTAAGTCGTACATTATAATCCTACAACGTTTAATTAAATCTAAATCATACATTAAAAACAAGTCACTCATCGTTATCGTTGGGTTCATCGTCGGATTCATTATCGAATAAGTTGTCAGAATCGTAGTCTTTTGACTTTCCTTTTCCTTTTCCTTGTGAAGCAAGATAGTTGTTAAGTTGGTTCAAAAATGACGGGGTTTGGAACAAGCTGTTAACAAAATCCTACAATAATAGATAGCAAAACGTATATTAGCATATTAATTAACGCTACCAACATATATTTAACAAGGAAACATACGTTCGTTTGTCATTTTTTAAATAGCGTAGTTTACCTCGGAAAAGGGTTCTTGCGTCCGAGCTTGCGAAGATGACATGTTAGATGACGAGTGCGAGGACGTGTTGGAAGAAGGTTTAGGCCCCATCCCGCGGTACCATTCTCGCCGCTCACCCAACGCTTCCTGATACGGGGCAATTGGCGGACCCTCACCGCTCCATTCACTTGTGGCCTGTTGTATGTTCCGCTGTATTTTACGAAGATGATTAAATATATATGTGTGTATATATATATATATATTTGTTATAGAAAATAATACTTAAAAGAAATACTTACGTAATTTTGTTCAGCAACCGGATCAACCCAATTCCCTTGATTGTTCTTGTGGGTTTTAGCATACGTAGGTACCCAATCCATATCCTGTTTAACATTAAACTTAGATTAGACATTAAATAAACAAAAGCTTACACACACACACGCACACATACATAAAACATTACATTTTTATAGGCGGTGCTACCGTACGACGATGTCCCCCCACGGTATGGGAATTGTTGTTTCTCGCGTACTAGTGTGTTGGCCTCGCTTCTTTTAATATATTTTTCTTCCCGGAAACCTTCGATGGTTCTCAACCAGTTATCATAGGGCATATCCGGGGGATGGAATGCCCTTGCACTCTCAAGATCCTTGTAACCTCCCTTGCTCTTAAATAATTTTTTAGCATCGTACTTGCGGTCAGAGTACCGCTTCATAAGCACAGCCCTAATGCCACCCGTCAAGTTTTTGGCCTCTATATCACGTTCCACTTCATCAAAATTGAAATTTTCCTACAAATTAAATAAAAAAGTTAAAATATCATATATAAATTAGATTTGCATGTGCTTAAATATTTGATAAAATTTTATGCATATAACTTATTTACCCGTAAGTGGTTCATGAGGGCATCCTTGTAATGTTGTTCAACGTTATCCCATCCAATTTTATCGAACGGGATGGACCGCCACATATACAGGCCGGCCTCCTGTGCAAACATATCTCTTGTTTTACCAACAGGGGTATACGTGACCTGCCTATCAAACGTAAGCGATACAGGCCCCCTGCTTTTACCAGACGCCTTAGTTTCTCGTTTTTTGCTTTCCCCCTAACCCTCTTCGGGGGAACCACTGCAATTAAAACAAAAATAATTAGTAACAACATTTATAATATATAAAATATAAGGACTACAAAATAATTTAGTAAAAGACTTACCGTCTGTCTCGTGTGTGCCACGAAATCCACAGGAGGAATCGGTGGATCACCAGCGCCGTCACCCCCATGTCCCCAGGGGGCCACATCAGCCATCAGATAAGCGAATATCAACAATATCGAAAACATAATCCCTATAAAGTTACAAATGTTACAACATGTGTATCTAATACAAAGTAAGCGAAAGTACAACAACGGTAACTCAAATTCAAATAAATATTTCAAACAAGTGTTTATCAATTACAAATCAATATAAATTACAATAACTTTTCTTTTAGTCAGACTCCACATAATCAGGATCATCCTCATCATAATCAGCCTCGACCTCATCAGAATCAGTCTCGACTTCAAACACTTCATCGACGGTGGCCGTTGGGGGATCAACTTCAATTGAAGGCTCACCCGCAGTAACATGAGAAGATCCAATTTGAAAGTATTGGGTCAAGTCAATGACAAGTGGACAGTCAGATGAAGAGTTGTTGTTAACAACGTCACTATCTTCTAAGTGTTTGCCAACATTTTGAACCTTATTGACGCGGTCATCACTTAATGGTCGATCCCAAATTCTTCGATGATTAACATTTTCGACTACCCACCTATGTTTATTTTTTTGGTTTCGAGACGTTTCTTGGATGAAGAACACTTGTTTGGCTTGCGAAGCAAATATGAGTTGATCGTCTTTGTCCCATTCATGTTCAGTGCTTATACTGGTGATATTATTGTCATGGTTTACACCCCTTTGAGTATCAAACCACTTGCACTGAAATAGGACAGTGGAATAATCATTTGTATAACGCAACTCAATAATTTCTTCTAATTGGCCATAAAATTTCACACCGTTCTCTCCAACCACTTCCACCCCAGAGTTTTGCGTTGCGCATTTTGCATCACGTTCAAGTGTCTTAAACCTAACACCGTTGGCTATGCAAGCAGTGTAAGTGTAAGCAGTCATTTTCGCACAAATTGAAAGAGCATACAACTCCGGGTGGAATTCTGGAGAATTTTGTGTTTTCATCGAATGGACCTAACAAATATAGAGTAATAATGTTTGTTATATATGTATTACCTAGCAAGTATAGAGTAATGAGTGTTATATATGTATTATACCTTATGGAGAAACCATCCCGGAAATTTGGTTTTAAGATCATCGTGGGGATGTGTATGTTTGAATTCACTACATTGATGACAAATATAAGAAAGGAATGAGAAATACCAATTAACAGATTATGAAATGTAAAAGATAGAAGCACTCACTTCATGTACTCCCTAACTTCTGCGCAGTTTTCGAGGACAAACCATTCCATCTTGCTTTTTTCGATGAATGATAGATATTTGTCCTTTCTTGCGCCAACATAACGACATTTGGACTCAAACACCCATAACTTTCTTTTTTCAACAACGACATCATCGTTTCTATCTGGGCGATTGAACTTAGTCTGAACATCTTTAAGGTACATTGAACAAAATGTTAGAGCTTCTTCAAACACATAACATTCAGCTATACAACCTTCAGGCCTTGCCGGGTTTTTGACATAGTTCTTTAGTTTTTTCATGTACCTTTCAAATGGATACATCCATCTAAAAGCTACTGGACCTCCCGCAATCGCTTCATCAGGTAAATGCACAAGTAAATGAACCATAATGTCAAAAAACGCAGGTGGATAGATCATCTCTAACTTGCATAAGATGGTAACAATGTCATCCTTTGCTTTCTTTATATCATCCACCGATAGTGTTCTAGAGCAAAGTTGCTTAAAGAACATACAAAGGTCTACTATTGGTGTAGATGTATCTTTAGTCAAAAGCCCTCTAACCCCAATCGGTATCAAACGTTGCATGAGGATATGACAGTTATGAGATTTCAACCCGGTAATGTTAGCATTGTTATCTGTCACCCTCTTACTGATATTAGATCCAAACCCATCTGGTAATTTAACATTTTTTATAAACTGACAAAAAAGTTTTCGACCATCGGACTTGAATGAATACTTTGGGTGGGGACTTAAGAACTTGCCACCCGATTGTTTCAGCCATTGTGACGGCCGAATGTATTGTTTTCCAAGTCGGACCGCGCATTTGGCGTGTCTTTGCTCTTATCGTTCATTAGAAGAGTACTGAGCAAGCTGTCGCACACATTTTTCTCTATATGCATTACATCTAAGTTATGTTTCAGCTGCAGAGAAGACCAATACTCAAGGTCAAAAAATATGCTTCTTTTGGACCAGTTCAACTCGAAATCTGACCGGTTTATCCTCCCACCTCCAAAATCTGGATGCTTGCCTAGTAGACGATTAATTAAACGACCGAGTTGAGCTTCTATGTTAGCTGGGCTAAACTGTCTTGGAGGGTCTCGTGTCTCGGGTCTCCCGTTAAAGTCGAGACTTGTTCTCCAAGGATGGTTGGCATCTAAGAACCGGCGATGACCAACATAAGCACATTTACCAGTTACATGTATTGAAGGAGTGTCTTGGTTACAAGTTGGGCATGCCATGTAGCCTTGTCCGCTCCAACCTGATAGACTACTACGGGCTGGAAAGTCATTTATGGTCCATAACAACGCCGCCTTCATTGTGAAGTATGTGTTTGTCGCTGCGTCTTTAGTACGTACACCTGTCTGCCACAAAAGTCGATAGAAGAAAACTTGGTACAACCAGGATATAATTCTGTTTCAGCTTCCTTTACCAGGTCTTCAAAATCATCAACAACACCGCTACTATCTCCATTCGAGTTCTCTTGGTTAAGGTATGTATCTTCTTCCATACGCTCCCCTAATGCCTTCAATAACGTTTACCATACCGTCTTGTGGCGCAACATCGTTTACTTCTGCAATTGGAGTCGTGGCCCTGTGATAGGTCCACTTCGTGTATTCCTTCCAAAAACTGGTAATACGCAAATGGTATTTCATTTCTGCCATAGTGTTTAAGCCGGAATTTTTACATTGGGTACACGGACATCTAACTTCATCGTGGTTTTTTATCACTCTTTCACACATATCGATAAATGACTTGAGTCCTTTCTTGTAGTGAGGTGAATGACGTGGGGAATCAATCCAACTTTTATCGATAGGCATTATGCAACTGAAAGAAAATCTAATTTAGGATTAACAAGACAAGGGTAGGCTGCTAACCCACTTTTTGAACACTTTATCCCATATGTGAATGTGTATTACATGATTGTTTGTTTAAGAAAAATTCGGCAGCATTTCCTCTTAGCACCCAAGTATATATGTAATGATATATATACCCGAGGAGCAAAGAGAAAATGATAACCGAATCCTTCTTAAACAAACAATCATGTAATACACATTCACATCCTAAATGAGATAAAGTATTCAAAAAGCAGTCCCAAGATAAACGGGGACAACCCGAAATTAATTTCTAAATCAATTTCGGGCGGGTATCTCTAAGCTCGTTATGTTTAAAATGATTAATTCAAACACGGGCACAGTTTTTTAAGCTTGTTATTTTCTTAATGATTGTTTTAAATTTTGGGCGGAACGTTATGTTTTAAATCATGATTTCAATTTCGATTGGGTGTTTTCTTAGCTCGTTATGTTTGAAATGATGAATTAAATATCAGGCACAGTTTTTTAAATATGCAATGTTCTTCATTTTGTTAGCTCCTTTTGTTTTATTTGGTGATTTCAATTTTGGCGGGTATTTTCTATGTTCGTTATGTTTTAAATGATAATTTTAATTCAAGGAAGGTATTTCCTAACTAATATATATCTTTCAAAGTTAAATATAAATGTTTTCAAACCTAAACACAAACATACTAATTATCAAACTTAAACTTTTTTTTTCAAACCTACACATAAACATACTTACTTACATACACACATTTTGACCAAAAACACAAAATTTATACTTACTTACATACACATTTGCATATTTTATACAAACATACATGCTTACATACACCAAAATACACAAATCAATAGATTTTCATATACACATTTTCATCAAATACACCTACATTATACATTTGACATACTAACATACACCTACATACATACATTAATTCATAGACTTACATACACACATACATGCTTACATACACCTAGATACAAAAATACATAGATTTCCATATACACATTTTCACCAAATACACCTACATTATACATTAGACATACTAACATACACCTACCTACATACATTCATAGACTTACATACACACATACATGCTTACATACACCTACATTCACAAATACATAGATTTCCATATACACATTTTCACCAAATACACCTACATTATACATTAGACATACTAAGATACACCTACCTACATACATTCATAGACATACACACATACATGCTTACATACACCTACATTCACAAATACATAGATTTCCATATACACATTTTCACCAAATACACCTACATTATACATTTGACATACACACATACATCCTTACACACACATTTACATACCTAAACAAAAAATTATACAATTTCTAACCTTTGAAAAAAAAAATATAAAACTAACCGTATTTTGAAGATTCAAAGAGATGTAGACCGCGTAGACAAGGAGGTGACTGGAGAAACGATGGTGGTGATCGGAGAAGTGATGATGATGAACCAATTTCTCTACCATAAACACAAAAATATACACAAATTAAAGCCTATAAGATGTATATAACAACATAAAGAAGAAATTTAACAAAAACAAAGTTTAACTAACCGATTTTGGAGAATTTCGCGAGAGTCCGGCGGTGGGTTATCGTTTTTTTGGGGAAAAATGAAGAAAGAGGGAAAAAAATGGCGCTGTATAGGGAACTGGTACAATTAATCAGTAGCGGCGACGCCTTGTCGCCGGTATTGACCCTTGTCGCCGGTATTAGGTTGACCAGAGATAAGAATTGTGTGGCTAGGGTTTAAAGTTCTGACACATACTATTAGCGGAGACATGTGTCGCCGCTAATACCCTTTCTTTTGTCGCCGCTAATGTACTTTAAATCCCCCACCGTTAGATCAGCATCTTGATCAACGGCTGGGGTTTGGTTTTGAGCTCAGTCACGCGGATCGAGCAATACCGGCGACACCTGGCCAGTCGCCGCTAATGGTGTCGCCGCTAAAAGTATATGTTTCTTGTAGTGCCGGTGTTCGTGGTGCATGGGAGGTGGTCAGTGGGGAGTGGAGTTGTCGCAAGTGGAATGCGCCGCTTACACTCCAAGTCCATGCGGTGAACTCAGAATGCGGTAACTTGTTACCGCATGCGGGAAGAGAAGGGAGAGGGGGTAATAGTGGGCCACACTCTCTTTCAACCAATTATACATTTTTTCTTTTTAAAAAAAAACAATGGTTTGGATGAAACCACCCCTTGTGATTAAGTGTTTGAGGGGAGTTGGAGAGGGGAGTTAATATGGACGAATTTGGTTGGCTTCGGTGAGAGGAGTTGAGGGGAGCACCCCTCTCACCCTAAGATTTTTATATATTGTTTTATTTACATATTTATGTTACAGAGTCAAAGAAATATGTCAAACCTACTATTAATGACAACTTAATTTCATAATACTTATATTAGATACTTGAATAGAGTATATATTTGTTTAACTTATGTTAACATAAATTAATGGCTTTGTTTCTTATTTCTCAAGTTAATTAAACTTATACCAAAACATTATTATCAATACTCAATTCTATTACATATTTATTTCAATTTCTTAGTACAAACACTATCTAATAAAAATGATATGGGAACCAAACTTAAATGACTTGGGCTCCACGGAAATCTAGTGAATGGAAAGGCAACCAATAGCAAAAGGAGTTCAAGGATGGAGTTCATAGCTTAGCCAATTAAATAAAGATAAGGCAATTTTGGGGGACCTTGTTGAACTACACAAGTGCATCTTACCATATAGTCTTTATAAAATCCCTTTAGTACTACCATACTGTTCTCTGTAAAAAGTGCACACCGTGGGTCTCATCCACCATCACAACCCAAAAGGCCAAAACCAAACCTATAACCCCATCATACATTTATTCAAACTCTCAATAATTTTAAAACAAAAAACTCCTACCCATGGTCTCATCCCACAAAAATTTGGCCAACGTTATAGGAGGAAAAACGGCTAGAGCTTGTGATAATTGTATAAGAAAGCGTGCTCGGTGGTATTGTGCCGCCGATGACGCTTTCTTATGCCAATCATGTGACGGATCGGTTCATTCGGCCAACCCTTTGGCTCGCAGACATGAACGTGTCCGATTAAAAGTTGCTTCCTTAAAACTTTCTTCTTTAGATAAACCTGCCCCGCCACCGTGGCCCCAGGGTTTCACCAAGAAACCCAGAACGCCACGGGGCGGGAACAGGCATGCGTCTCGACAGACGCCAAAATCCGAAGAAAGCAGCATGAGTTTCAACTTCAATCCTCTTCACTTAGTCCCGGAGATTGGAAGTGATGAGATGACCACTGTTACATCTGAAGAACAGCTTCTGTATCAAGTTCCGGTGTTCGATCCGTTTGAAACCGAGCTTTGTCTATCTGGGAATTCGAATTCGAATGAGACGGCGATGCCTGTGAAGCAAACCAAGGTGACAACTGATCCAGTAGATGTTGATCATCATCATCATCATCATGAAAATAAAGTGATGGTGGATTTGAATAGTTTAAACGGGTTAATACTTCCATCCGACGTGGAACTAGCTGAGTTCGCTGCTGACGTGGAGAGTTTACTGGGAAAAGGTCTAGATGAAGAATCATTTGCTATGGAGGGATTAGGGTTGCTTGATTGCAGAGAGAAAGAGCGTATGGAGAGAGTGAAAGTCGAAGAAGAAGAAGAAGATGATCATATGCAGTGTGACATATTAGAAAGTGAGATAGAGATGATGAGAGAGCCGTTTCAGTTAAGTTTTGATTATGATTCACCGTTATGGGATGAGAAAGTGGTGGTTGAAGGTGGTGATTGTATGCATATGGGTGTGGTGAAAGTGGATGAAGAAGATGATCATGTTAATAATGTTCATATTGTACAAAAAGACGATGACGAAAATAAGAAGAATAAAAGAATATTGAAGTTAGATAACTATGAAGGAATCATTGCTGCTTGGGATGAGCAAAGATCACCGTGGACCACCGGTGACCGACCGGAGTTAGATTGGCCTGAATGCTTGGTAGGTTTATGACTCCATTCAACTTTTTTTTTTCTAACAGTTTTCTGATATATAATCAAATAATCAATCATGCACCAATTTACTCTTTCTGACATGTTATCAATGATGCAATAATAGGCACTTATTATTGCACTAGTGTGTTACAGGCATAAAAAGTTAAAAACATGTGTTTTAAACCTCAGTTTCTATTTTCGGTTAAAAGCAGTTGTACGGTGTATGATTTGACTTACTGTTAAAGGAAAATCATAGGCAACCACAATACAACATTGTCACACTTATTTTTACCTACATGACCAAGTTTTCCTTAGTGAGCTACTAACCTTTTTTTTATCATGGGATTAACATTGTGTTTGTTTTGATGTATCAGGATGGGATAATGCATCATCATTCTTATGGAGATATGGGGATGATGACAGGGAATCCGGCAATGTTAGATGGAGGGAGAGAGGCGAGGGTGTCGAGGTATCGAGAAAAGAGGCGAACGAGATTGTTTTCGAAGAAAATAAGGTATGAGGTTCGGAAATTAAACGCTGAGAAGAGGCCTAGAATGAAAGGAAGATTTGTGAAGAGGGCATCTTCTTCAGGGTTTCCTTTGCTTAGCAAATAACTAACAGTTGACATATATATCTTGCTAACACTACATATCCATCTTCAAGTTTTGTATATATGGTATTAAGTTTTGTGCTTAATTAGGTCTTTCTAATTAAGAATGTTCATAAGAATTAAGTAATCAATATATGAAATCAATTTTGTTTTGCAATTAGTCTTGTGGTCTTATATTGGTGATTAGATTTAAAAAAAAAAACAATTTGTTTGTTGGTGTCTTGTTTTGATCAGATAAAGTTGATATCCAATTCTTTTTAATTTATAAATTAGTGTTTTTTTAAACCTAACTAGGTTTTAATGCTGGCGCGATAAAACTAAGTCATTGTAAAACTATTTATTGCGACTAAATACTTGGTTGTTATTAAAGCTGTGCTATTTGTCTTATTTTTAAGTTGACAAGTGGAGTTTTCATACAACAGAGCCGTTGGTAGCAAGCGAGTTAGTAACTCCTGGCGATGGCGACTATTGCGATGTCTAAGCATCCACTAACCCAACAAATAAGGAATAAGAATTGTATAAATACAATCAGAAAAACGTGTGAAAGAGGAGAAAAAAGAAGATGACGTGAAGTTATGTAAGCATAAAATGGAAAAAAAAAAAACCCCATGATTTGAACTTGAGTCTCTTTAAAACACATAGAACCACAAAACCACTTCACCATGATGAAAAATCTAACTAACTTTGAAGAAAATGGATATATATACACACTTAAAAAAGGTATAGGGGAAAGAAGTCAACAAAGACAACCAATAAGAAAAATTTACTATTCATTATGATGTGACAACTGCTATTCATTAGCTTTGTTTTTTAATATATAGGATAATAGTACACAAAGACCCAACTAGGCTTCTGCCAAACCCTATATCCAGTCTTGATATTTCTTGAGCAGCTTTTCTTCATTAAGACACTTCCTGTTATTCACCAAAAACCTAATTAATCAACTTAATATCTAAGAAAACATGGATCTATTTAATCAAAACCATTTCTTATGATAAATAAGGTTTCAAATAACCTAAATCAGTACATCTATTTTAGAGAAAGATAAGAACCCTCATGTATCAGTTTTAAAGAAAAAGTATTCAATTCCCTTTTTGATAAAGAAATAACCAAGGTACTAGATCTAAGTGTTTTATAGTCATCACAAGCTGCTAAAACCTTCAAAAGGTGGTGTACACTAGAGTTGTTCAACAAATCAAATTTCGAATTCGAATTGAATTGATTTATTCTGAAACAACCAAGGTACTAGATCTAAGTGTTTTATAGTCATCACAAGCTGCTAAAACCTTCAAAAGGTGGCGTACACTAGAGTTGTTCAACAAATCAAATTTCGAATTCGAATTGAATTATTCTGAAATCTTGACTTTGAGTTCATATTCGATTCGAATTCACAATTCGTAAGTTGATTCAATTCCAATCCAAACTTCGAACTCGGATTAATTCGATTCAATTAGAATTCAACAAAAAATAAATGTATTTATCTTTAAAGCTTTTGCAGACTTGAAATTATTTAACATAAAAAAAAACAAGTTTATAAAAGTAATCAACCATAAAAAATATCCAAAATATTTAAAGTGACACGTCCATATTACAAGTTCATATTTGATAACAAGTTATTGCAAGGAAATTAATTAACAACCAAAAGAACAAAATGATTAATTTCTAAGCTTCATGCCCCTTCAAACATTATCTACTAATTCACTTAGTTCCAACATATATCAGCACTTTGCTTCCTATGTTTCTCAGGTTAAGATTTATTTGTGTGTATTGAATTTTAATTTCAATTTTTTTTAATTAAACTGCAAAATCATTCCACATGAAAAGGGCAATTACAAAGCAATGACAGGTAGTCGGGCAACAAGTTGCGCCGCCACCCCCTTTTGAATAGAAAACCCAATTCTACTAAATACATAGTTTGAAACCTTTAGCAACGAAGAATTACTATTAACGACTTTTTGAACCCGATTCAAAAGTCGCACAGCGTCAGGAGCGAGACCACCAAAGGTATCAAACGCAAACGGGACAAACACATGTTGATTCTCTAGGCAGGCTTTCTCATGTTTTGCCACTTTGCTCGCCTCTGCCTTGAGCACCGCTTGCCCTACGGCAAAGCCCTTGTCCTTGAGCCCGACAAGGGGGGAGACTCCAGTTAGATCTACACAAGCGTGTTTCCCCCTTCCCATCCAAACACAAGGATGTCCGCCGGACGTAAAGTGGACCTCCCCTCTAAGGGGTCAGTCAGGAAATTTACTGGAGCCTCCTTTTTGGCAGAGATCCCGACCCGCTTAAGAACATCACATAACACATCTCTCACCCAATCATGCCGATATTTAAACCCTGGTAGCTCTTTACAGTGGATCGCGTGCTCGCCGAAAGAATCCAAACACGCTTTGCGGCATACTGGACATGGCTCGTCAACTGGGAACAAAGGAATCATCAGTCGGTATCTAAGGATAGCACGGTATTCCACAGCCGACATGTGTTGCCCCAAGCCTTCAATAGGTGCGACAGACAGAAAATCCTGAGCATGTGGGGCACGTAGACATTCAAACACAGCTCTTTGCCGAGGGGATAAAACAAACTTCTCTTCAAACCTCTTGACAATTTCGCCAAATAAGGCATTCGCCAGAATTTTCTGGGATTTAGGAGGGGCGGTGTCTTTAATGTAGAAACCGCCAATATCAAGGTCGGGAAGAGAACTATGCAAACGGTCCAACGCACTCCTGTAATCGGAGTCTAAAACATTCCCACCACATTCTCGGAGTATGTAGTCTTGTAAACCCCAAGATTGGGCCCTTGAAGCCACGAAAGCATATGAAGAGGCATCCTCGGCCGTACAAATCCCTAAGCCTCCGAACCGGGTCGGGAGAGAAGCCATCCTCCACTGGAGATCTCCAAAAAAAGGCACCCCCACAAATAACAATATCCTCTAATGCTCCCCGGAGGCCTTCATCAAAAACAGAGACAACTCCCCCGACCAAAGAAGGTTGACACGTTCGAAGACCAAACAGTAATTTAGCAACACCCATACAAGAACGAAGTAAGAGGAGCTCGCTCTGAGGGTCCCGTAGGCGTTTAAGGTGTAACCACCCTGGTTTTCACACTCGCAATTTATTCCGACATGCATGATAACAAATACCGTGTTTGGAATGAAACTTATTTGAACATACTTGCTTTGTGCTTATACATGCTTATACCAATACAAACACGTGAAACAATTACAATCTTGTTGAGTTTTAGACTATTAAACAAGACTACACAAACTATAAGGGCCTATTATGACATTTTGTAACTTACTTTATAAATAAAAGAATTAAATTTTTAAACTTTTAAAAGTCTAGGGTTCAAAATGTCATTTTTGATACTTATATTTTAAATAAAACAAATATATATATTTGAATTAAAAGTCAAGGGACCATTTGGCCTTTTTCTTAAACTTGAACTACAGGGACTGTTCTTGTCATCTTAAAACTCTTTTTAACCTAATAACATTAACCGGGTTAGTTAAAATATAAAAGGTTTTCTCATTTAGAGACTAACCAAGTTAGTCTATCCAGTTAACTAATACAGGGGCTATTTTTGTATATTATGAAACCTCAGGGACCTAACTGTAACTTCTGTTACATTTAATTAAATAAAAAAAAAGGAAAAAGGTTTTATGGAAAACCTTTGAAAACCGGCCTCTTATCAGGATCGAACTCGGGACCTCTCGGTTAACAAACAAACACACAACCACTCGGCCGGGCATGCCACATCCGATCTATAACTGATTTATATTATACTTATACACTATTTACGAATTAAATATAATAAATCAAATCTGAATCGGACAAGTTGCCGGTTCGATCTGTTTCGTTTGTTTATTCGTTTAATTGATCCGGAAACATTCCCACGTTGTTCCCCATCACTTGCCAACTCGATTACCCACTCCAATTTGACATAACAACGTGCCAAACCAATTGTTATCAGAATTTTTATAAAAAATAAAAGTGGATCGATTCCACTATGTTTGGTCGAATCTGAGATCGATTTGAAACGCTATTTAAGTTCCCCGTATCTTCATGAACATCCTACACCATTAACATTACTTTAAAACATCGATTCTCATCGGAAACAGAAATCTGCAACTGCCGGAACAGTCACGGTTGCCGGAATCTAGCCGTTCCGACATTACAGACGATACCGGTATGTTTTTAATCGTTAAATCCGTTCGTTTATACTCATAGAATGCCCCTGTAAAATTAATTTGAAAATAAACCAGTTTTGATCGGTTAATTTCGATGTTTGACTATCGTTGACCAGTTTGGGGAAGAAGACAATGAATAGTATTTTGTTTTCTTTTAATTACATAGTTAGTCCCTGTGGTTTGCACAAAATAACAACATTAGGTACTAATAGTTTAAAATCACATTCTAGGGTATTAACTTTTCATTTTGTAACGTTTGAGGGTATTAACTTTTCATTTTGTAACGTTTGAGGGTATTAATTTTTCATTTTGTAACGTTTGAGGGTACTAATAAAATGTGATTTTAAGCCTTTAAACAGTGCTAATACCCTCAAACGTTACAAAATGAAAAGTTAATACCCTAGAATGTTATCAGAAACTATTAGTACCTAAACTTGTTATTTTGTGCAAACCACAGGGACTAACTATATAATTAACTCCTTTTTATTTAAACAGTTTTATTCAATAATTCATATTTAATCGATTTTAATCAGTTAAAGTACGAAATTTTTAACATGTATACTTTAAACACTGATACATTTACTAAAAATATAAAACTTGCAAAAGTATTTATAAAACCAATTTTTATATTTTTAAAACAGATTTATACTTTAAAATTCATATTAAATCCGATTTTCAGAAATAAAATCTGAAAATTTTATGATACTTATTTTATATGTTGTACATTACAGAAATAATTTTATTACTAATATTTCATGTAATTCTGTTATTTTTATAAATAAATCCGTATTTACACTATAAAAATATAGTTTGATTTAACATATTTAAATTAAATAACTATATAATTTTTATCCGAAATTATTTTTATGATATTATATACATTATTCTGAGTTTATATAAATTTTGTCACTGTTTTATTATTTACAGTTTATTTTACATAATTAAATCAGTTAAGTTATTTAATTAAACTTAACAGTTTTATTTATATAATTATACAAACTCTGCCCGAAAATATTTTTATAACAAAATACATAATTTTCTGGGTTTATAAAATTTCTGAAACTGATTTGTTATTTACATATTATTTTAATAACTAAAACCATATAAACCATTATTATTATTTTAACCTTTTATTCCAAATTATTTATATAAAAATATTAAAAGACTCTAATAATTACTGTAAATCAGTAATATTACAAGTTAATAATCAAAAATGTTATTTTTAATTATTCTGATTTAAATTAATTATTTTGATAATTAATCATATAATTATCATATTAAAACAAAATGCTTATTATTTATCAAATAATTATATACTTTTGTACTTCTAAATTCAATTATAAAGTTATAAATTAATTATATCACTTGCACAATATTTTACCAATAATCATTATATTTAATTATGTTATTTAATTATACTAATTAATTATATTTGATTTATTATTACAAATATTTATATTAAAACAATTACATATCTTTGCAATGTTATTATTTATGTCAAATTAATATTTTTCATAAATAATTCCGTTACATCATATTCATTTTCCGAGTCCTCTTGTTAGGTTATCCAAATCACATAATTACCATTTAATCAAAACACTACCGAATCCTATAGATTTAGGATTTCCAATTATCCAATTAAACATTATTGTTGATACATATTCCATATTGTTGCATGTTCAATCAATTAGAGTGACGTGGAATCTTATTCCCAAGAACTCTCACACTTTGCATATTTGTTTGGACTTAACCGAAATCAAGGTGAGTTCATAGTCCCTTTTTACATTACTTTTGGGATGATACATATGTTACAATGTGATACAAACTATTTGCTATACATGGTTTCCCCGATTGTTTTTGCATTTGCTTAATACTTTGTTGTTTACTTTAAGAAGTTTACGTTCATTAGCATGTACTTGCCCATCGGTTGTATTATAGCGCTATAGGATTGACGCCCCATTTCACTTCTCAAACTATTGTTGTGATATTGATAACTATTGTTGTGGCATTGATAACTAATGTGAGAACTAAGAAGTGAGGTGATATTACCGAGTACGTCTGAATGGTTTGAATGTACCACTAAGTAAATACATGTATTACTCTTTTGCTATAAAGACATATCGACAACCACTTTTTGTTGAAACTATATCTATATCACATTGACAATTTTTGCAGAAACAAAACCTATGAATTCACTCAACCGTTTGTTGATCCTTTTACTCCTAACATATGTTTCAGGTGACAATGTTTGATGACATGATTTGCAAGAATATTTTACATAAGATTGATTCAAGACTTATGCCTTAGACTAAATCCGAAATCAAGTGTACCTGTTATGTTGTATTTTTATTTATGTACAAGAATTTCTTTTGGATTTGAATGCAATCTATTTAATTGAACCTTAATCATATTTCAACTTAATTTAAACTCCATGTGCTCAAATGCATTCTATCAAGTTTCGTGACACCTTTGGCTTTTCCGCCTCCGGCCGGGGTGTTACAGATTGGTATCAGAGCCATGGTTATAGGGATTTAGGTTATTAGAAATTACTTTTGACCTAGACTATAACTTACCTAGGACAGTTTCCATTAGTAACTCTTCCGTTATCTTTGCCTTCTCTTCATCTCTATTCTTATCTTTTGTAACCAATGCCTCGTCACCACAGATCTTATCTTTAGATTTTACAAATGCTCATCACCTATCCTTAGGTGATTATTTTCAAAACCTCTTCTGATTTTTTTTTTAAATTCTCATCAAAGTCTTGGGCTCTAATAACGAACTCGTGCAATCTGGAAGGGTGGATGCCTGTATTCTGAGTTTTCTGTCTAGGCAAGCACTTCGTATATATCCTAACTCGAAGGACCAGTTGTGCTTACCTGGGAATTCTCTGGATGAGTGTCAACTTATAGGCTAAAGCATGACTTCACCAAGTTATAAGAACCCAACTACTTTGACTTGTCATTGATGTCGTTTATTCGTGGAATAAATGATATCCATCTTGTTACGTGCCTTCTTTGATCCTCATTGATTTTATGAAACTACATTACCCCATTATGAAATCACTATAATCTTTCTTCCAGAAAATACCTCCATGACGAGACACACGTTTGCCTACCTGGGAACTACCGATGAGAGTACAGTACGCCTATCGGCTCAAGGCATGTTACCCTAATTCAAAAGGATTTTTTTTCTTCTCTCCGTTTCAGAACAATCCATGTGCTAATCAACCTATGTTGTACTATTATCAATTTATTACGATACGATTCCCTCCTTTTCAAAGTTTCAAAATTTTCTCGAGACCATACCTGTCAGATTCAAATTTTCAAACTAGCTGCAGAACGTAGCATGGAAGCACTAACCGATCACATGGTGTAATCCGGAATCTCCTTATCTATATAAGAAACTCACTACACGAGCTAATCTACACAAGAACTACAAACTTCTGATATAACTCAACACATACCCAAACCTTTCTTAGTTCAACAAAACCCCATATCCAAATGGCAAATCTCCTAACAGCATATGCTGAATCTTCAAATGCAGCAAAAATTCATCCCTTCCTTCAGTTTACTACTTTACACTATCAAGAGAGGTATCAAAAACTCAAGCATAAAGAAGTTCTTACTATTAGCAGTATTGATTGGCAAGGAATAGGAATGTTTGATTTCAGTGGTTTGCTGGCAAGATCACTACAACCTAATACACCCTGGCGTCGTTTCTTCGACATCCTAGAACCATCATATGATGAACTAGTGTATGAGTTCTTGTCCACTTTCTATTACAAATCTAATGAAAATCTTGCCAATGAATCCATTCATTTTCAACTTTGTGGGCAATTTCATACTATGTCATTAACAGAATTCGCAGTTCATCTGGGCATATATACAGATGAAGAAGTCAAACAACCCATTTTTACGGAGGCATCAACATCTGGTTCCTCCGCGAATATGATAAATTATTGGCAATACCATTCATTAAAAGAATGGTGTATCAACAACAATTCTACAAGCTTCATAGACCCTTGTTATCAATATATGCACCGTGTGTTAGCCCACACTATCACGGGGCGCAAACATAATATACACAGGGTTAAAACAATCGAACTTTTCTATTTGTATAGTATTTTTGAGCAAGTTCCCTGTAATATTGCCCACGAGCTTGCTGAATATTTTTCTAGTCAACATTCAAATCCTCTGAGAAGTCTCAGGGGAGGGTCTTACATTACAAAAATAGCACAATCATTAGGTGTCTTAAGTGATCAGATTATCCAGGGATTATCTCCACCGAAGGCACCTGGGATTGTAAATCCTTACACCATGAGGCTAACCCCTGTTCATATTGGTACACTAACACAATCATCACAGTTGGGGGGAGCTCCAGTTATCTTAGAGAATACCTTCCCACAAAATTTACAACAATCATTTTTGCAGTTTCCTCAACCGTCTTTTTATCAGTTTGATATGCAACCACTGCTACCATACATACAAGAACCTATTACAACTAACTTACCCCAACCTTTATGTAACACCCTAAATCGTACATGACAAAAGTCGCAGCGGAAATTCGTGCCATAAAATTTTTCTCTTTACAAACGTCTTGACTTACTTAAATAATTCGTTTTAAGTTATATCTTGTACAAAGGTAAAGCATAAATCCTGTTTTCTAAAAGTACATACTCAATTATTTCCGTACAATCTATCTTGTGACTCGGTCTTCGATCTCCAATCCTTGTGATAGTCGCCCATTGTCCGTACAACCTGCATTCACCACATACATTCATAACATTAGCACACATTAATAAATAAGATTCATTCGCGTATACATCACGTTTCGTCATCTTTCAAGCTTTAAGCATTTCATCTGCGTATCCACTTCCTGGTGATGCTTCAATAATGTACCTGCATTACTTTTCATTCTCAAGGTACACCATTAATAACGTTAACTCTCAACGTTTCTAAATCATAATTACTTACGTACTTACATACATGCATACATACACATCTACATTACATATGTACTTACATACATACATACACCTCTACATTACATACGTGCTTACATACATACATACATACACATCTACATTACATACGTACTTACATACATACATTCGTATCTACATTCGTATCTACATTCGTACATATCTTTCCTACAACATTACATACATGCATACATACACTCGTCTATATTGTTATACATACATACATACACAACTACATTACATCCGTACTTACATACGTACACACATACATACACATCTACATTCGTACATATCTTTATACATACATACATACATACATACATACACCTGCACGCATACATACCTTTCTTACATCTCTACATACATGCATACACTCGTTCATATCTCACTTACATACATATACGTTCTTTCTACATACATACCTACATACATATATACATACATACACATCTACAATGTTAAGGAGCCTTTCGGGAGCGTTACGGGTTAACCAGGAATGCATGACGCGAAAAACAGAGAAAACAAGCAGAAGAAGCCTTCGGCGACGGGCTACTAACCCGTCGGCGACGGGCTCGGGAAAAGCCCGTAAGCACATTTGCCCGTAGGCAGAAGCATAAGGCGTCGCGCGCAATCGTCATCAAAACAACCCGTCGGCGACGGGCTATGCACCCGTCGGCGACGCCCTCTCTAAATCCTCTTTTCCTGCAGATTCGTTTCGTCGTCCGAACGCACTAAAACGCGCGTAACTTTTGAACCGTTTACCCGTTTAACCTCCCGTTTCTTCCTACATGCTTGTAAATTCACATTCTATCCTATGAACTTAAAATCCCACATCCAGATTAAGGAAATTCCTAACTTATGCATTTACGCCTATATTTTCATTTTCGGACAATTTTACCCATTCTTGTTTTTATCACACAACTCATTTGATTTAGCCCAAAACTTGCATGAACATTACTACCATGATACTTTTACATTGTCCGGAGTTTCGTACTTGGGGTTTACACACCCGATCCCCGTTATGCGTTATTTCATTTATTTTATTCGATTATACTAAAACCAACCATGTTAAACCAAGTTTCATTCGTGAAATTGTTTACCCATTAGTCATAACTCACAACTAAGTCCTTCGACTACTTATCCGTACCTCCATTTACTAACTAGCGCACTTATGTGCAATCTTACACGTTACCCGGTTATCATACCGTAACCCTTTACTACTCTTCATTCCGATATAACGACAAAACCCATCTTTGACTCGTTATATCTACTTAACGAAAATCATCGATTTCATACCATCCATCCTTATTAATCCTCAATTATCATACCTTAATTAACTAACACATATCTTTACGTAAAGAACTAAGAAGTGATTACGGAAATCACTTACCTCATGCATCCGTGTTCGCATCCGTTTCCACGCCTCTTCTTGACCCGTTAGCCTTTCGCGCTTGAGTCCGTCTCGACATGATTCCTATACTTTCATATCATCGCAATTACATTCTTGTTAGCATACTCATTGCACATGTCAACGATCATAACAATTACATCTTTTACATTTGACTTTAATTAGTCAATTCCAACAAGCATAGCACATGTGACCAATTTCACATTCTTACAAGCTCATGTAATTCATCATATCATTCCATTTAAAACGTATCATTATAACATGTACCATACGACTTCCTATAACCATATCTTTACGACAATGGGTCAAATCATGCTTCTTGTTCGTAGTTGACTTTCTGAAAGCCAACAATTCATTTTATTTAACTTTCGACTTATCATTTTATACCCGTATCATCATGATAGGCTATACGGACGACACTATATACATTTCATCATACACTTGATGTGAGTACTACCTTTTAAGCATAACGTACAACTATTTCATGAACTAATCTTTTAAACTCATACATAACCCATCAAAATCTACTACTAATCATCATGCATCATTCCCAAATAACATCAAACATATCATCATCACATTTCTCCTAATTCTTCTAACAAGTATTCATCATATCCCTCATAATTCATCAACAATCCATAATAATTGAACATAGATGATCATTCAAGTCATCATCCTTACCAAAACAAGTGGGTTTCACATCAAATCATCAAATTAACACAAACCATACATAACCTATGTTCTATATGATGATTCTAACCCTTATACATGATCAATTTCATATTAACTCACGGATTAGAACATAACCCACTTCACCCATGATCACCGATCTTAGATTTAAGACATACCTTATGATCCCCTCGTGATGGTGATCATTAATCCGTGTTCGGTTGTGAATTTGGGCCTTGATTCATCCTTCAAAATGAAGCTTTTGATGATCTAGGGTTTGGGGCTCTTGAGAGCCCCTTGATCGATCTATCCAGAACACACACGAAAGTGTGTGTGTATGTGTGTGATATTTTTCTTTTAATTACCCATCTTTCATTAGTTCCACTTTAGCCCCTCGGGTTTTGCCTTTAAAACATAACTGACACTACCTTCATCATTTAATACTTTTGACCATACTCTTAACTAGGTTAAATAGCCTAGTTATTTCTTTCATGACGTGTCACATAAAAACATACGACAATTATTAACATTCAGATTTTGGGGCGTTACAAGTCTACCCCCCTTAAACAAGGTTTCGTCCCCGAAACCTTTCCCTCTTCCATTTACACATACACACATCTATATTTGACCTTATGATCACATCATAATTATAAGTAATCATCTCATTTCATTTGATATTTATTCATGCAATTAACTTCTTAACAAGTGTATAATTTTCATGGCATGTTTTCACCTAACATTCTTACTTCCTCGACCCATTGGTAACAGGTCAAGATACTTATTCATTCAAACTTATAATAATACTTACACTCATATGATCCGTTTAAAACGGATTTAGTACTTTCATTTCATCCTTTAAAATTCCATCCTATAGACTCATTGTATAACACTTAACTCTTTGTTTTGTTATCACAACAAACTGCTCTGTCATCGTCATACCTACGTGCTTAACTCCGTAGGTAACATCATTCTGCATTTCTATAGTCTTTTGTACCATACATATCCCTTCGTTTCTTATACATTCGGATATTTTCATTCCTATCATTCTTTTGTTCATTTGCTTTACATTTACTTATATGACTGGTTTGACGCATGCATGGTCAAGCTATCGACTTCTTCTTATGTAGACTATTTCCTTCTGTTATATCTTAAATCTGCTTCGCGGATTCGAACACATCATTCATACCTTTCGTACCTTCTATGTTTTGAATCCGTCTCGCGGATTCAAACATTTCATTCACATCTTTCATTCTTTGAATACGTATCTCGGATTCAAACATTGCATTTACGCCTTTCATCCTTTGAATCCGTTTCGCGGATTCAAGCATTGCATTCATATCTTTCGTTCCTTGAATCCGTCTCGCGGATTCAAACATTGCATATACGCTTTTCATACCTTGAATCCGTCTCGCGGATTCAAGCATTGCATTCATATCTTTCGTTCCTTGAATCCGTCTCGCGGATTCAAACATTGCATATACGCTTTTCATACCTTGAATCCGTCTCGCGGATTCAAGCATTGCATTCATACATTGTTGATCCGTACTTTCTTACGGATCCAACATTCTTCATTCTTATAATTCATGTTTTTCATTCCAACATAGTACTCTCAATTTCCTGAGAGTCTTACTACCCGCTTCACCCGCACGCCCACCTGCTACCCAATTCTAACGGACATACCTGCGATAATTACCACGGTCTCACGAATGTCGTATGCTTCTTGCGTACTGGCCAGGAGCGCAATTCACATACTAATTTCGTGCCTTCAGGTAATCATCGCCTTATGTCTGCAGTAGTGGGTCTCAGTTCGTGCTACATTTTTACAATCTTATCAAGAAAATATCGCTGTCTTCCATTTAGTACTTACCCTCCCAAGGAGATTTCTTCCTTTCTCTTTTAACACCGGTACCAAACATATTAACATTGTGTACCTGGGATCCGTCTGTCCATTCGCATCCTTGCCGGCCTTAGCATTCATCCTAAACTGCATTCAAGGGTCATCTTCTTCAAACACTTATACTTACCTTGCACATAACATACCGTCAGTTTCTTTATACTTATACATAAGTACATACTTACATTCGCTTCTACCTTTGGATCTTGATCGAGCCTTAGATTGTACGGGTTCCTTATCATAAGAGCACACAAGTTTGAGTTCAAGTATTTACTTTCTTGTACTTGATTCTCTCAAACCAGGGCTCTGATACCAACTTGTAACACCCTAAATCGTACATGACAAAAGTCGCAGCGGAAATTCGTGCCATAAAATTTTTCTCTTTACAAACATCTTGACTTACTTAAATAATTCGTTTTAAGTTATATCTTGTACAAAGGTAAAGCATAAATCCTGTTTTCTAAAAGTACATACTCAATTATTTCCGTACAATCTATCTTGTGACTCGGTCTTCGATCTCCAATCCTTGTGATAGTCGCCCATTGTCCGTACAACCTGCATTCACCACATACATTCATAACATTAGCACACATTAATAAATAAGATTCATTCGCGTATACATCACGTTTCGTCATCTTTCAAGCTTTAAGCATTTCATCTGCGTATCCACTTCCTGGTGATGCTTCAATAATGTACCTGCATTACTTTTCATTCTCAAGGTACACCATTAATAACGTGTAACACCCCGAAAATTCACGTCCTATAATGTAATGACACGTGTCATAAGTTTGAACGTGTGAAAGAATGTTCTTGAAGGACTAAAGTTGACAAACAATGAAACTGTGTAAATATAAGGGTTCAAAACGTCAACAATGGATAAATATACTTTACAATAACCCTACATGATGTTTATAACCTTAAACGAATGGATCATGGATCATACGAAGCGAATTGTGAAAGAAAGTGAGAGATTACAAACTACAGGGGTTAAATGTGTCAACATGTTTAAGATATACCTCTGAGTGACCTTTTGACAAACCCGAAGCTTTGTAACGATTAGTTATGCTCACAAGAATGCACCATAAAAATTTCACCAAGATTCGTTACCGTATGAGAAAGTTATGATAAAATCCGTGTGTAAGGGTTAGAAACGTCAATATTGAAATTTAGGGCTTTTCGGTTAATCACAAAGTTACCCGAGGACTTGACAAAGTGGGTATAAGTATTAAAGCCCCCATATATAAATTACAAGTCTTATAATGCAAGATTCAGAGTGAAAACGATGTTTCAAGGGACCAGGGACTAAATTGCAAATTTAAGAATTCAGATTGTAGGCTTGCGCATCGTAGGGGTTTTGTTGCTGCGCATCGTATGATGCCCTGCGCATCGTAGGGCTTAAACCGCTACGATGCGTATGGGGTGCCCAGTTGCGAAAATTTAGACAGCAGCCTGTAGATGCATGTATCCGAGCCCAATTTCATTTTTAAGAAACCTTGGGCTGCCCTAAGGTGGTTTATAGCTTATAGGACACTTGTGGATGTTATTGTTTCACTCCTAGACATATGTGTTGATCATCCAAGCTTGTTTGAAGTTGTTTAAATGACCACATTATGCAAACATTGTTCATTCATCATTCATTTCATCCTCTGAGCATTTCTGGATCATTCAAGCAAGCCACAAACATTCCATATCATCCATAAGACTTGTGTAAGTACCCTTGATCTTCCCTAGTTCATTCATACTTAGTTTATGGTCTAGAAATCAAACCGTCGTAACTACGGTTTGATTTATCGATAAATTACAATCGGTCCAGAGTATTGTCGAATCGAAAGTTGTTATAAGTTGGTATTTATATGGATAATAAACCCCTAAAAGGGCACTCACTGATTCGAATCCTAACTAGGTCGTTTGTCGAGTCAAAGGTTGTCCGAAAAAGTCAACAGAAACCTTAATCGCATATTTAATGATACGGAAGGCGTGTAACCTGTTTTATCAGTCACATAACTTGAAAATAAGTATAATAACTTGTCTAAGCTTGTTTGATTCGACAACTTTCTATTTAGAACCGATTCGGAGCCGAAAGACGCAAAAGTTTGACTTTTGCGTTGACCTCAGTTCTGACCCGTTTTAGTTTGATTTGGAATTGCCTTAGTGCTTCATTAGGGTTGGGTTACATGATGGTATAAGCCTCTGTACTTGTTTCGTTGATTATCCGATTCGTTCGCGCGGTTCCGTTAAATGCTTAAAATGGACCGTAATGCCCTTATAACCTTACAACGAGAATTTTGAAAATGTGGAAGTACAATAATCTTAGTTACTGATTATTAAACATGTACGTAAATTTTCACGTCAATCGGAGGTCTAGATTAGGAGATATGCGCATTAGCGTAAATAATAAACTTTTTATTAATTAATCGGCGCGATTAGCGCATAGCCTATCTAAACCCGATTTTCGGCACCAAACCTTTTACCCACTGATGTTAAATAATATTTTGGGATTTTTGAATATTTTTAATTATTTTTAAACTGATCTTAAGCTAGGCTTATCGCCTTAATTCGGTTAATACCGAATTTACCCTTTTCGGTCATAAAATGATTTCTATAAGGAATTTTGACGCGAATCCAATTGCTACTGATTTTAAATAATAAATGTAATGTTTTGAGCCTGTTTAACTAATCAGAAAACCCAGAATCGTATTTTTAATCGTACGTCGCT
>JARYGA010026770.1:0-62224 GCA_030545235.1 Helianthus tuberosus | reverse complement strand
CAATCCCAAATCAAGAACTATACTTTTCAGTAATTTTTTTAGATTATCAGCTTTGGTTGACAAATTGGAGTTTAAATCGTGTTCTTATCATACCATTTGTTTGGATATTTGATGGTTATGAATACAACATGCTCATCTTGATTCATAGTAATTTATATTGTACAAGTAGTGTATTTAATATGTTTTGTCGTTGTTCTAGACCTACAAATCCAGTTTTGTGAGTTAAAATTTTGGTGTTGTTATACGTGCACCCCCATAAAGGTTTTAACGAATGTATACTTCCTTCAATGTCACAACAGTCACTTCATCTGCCATATGAGCATTTAGACATTATGATTCTTTTTATACAGTCATTTAACCATGCCTGAACCCTTGTATACTAGCATATAGCTCAAAAAATCAATCAAATTTTTTACCTAATTGAGTATAGAGATTTCAAAGTGTTTTTCTTGGTGCCCATTTTAAGTATGTTGGAGGTTGTTAATTCATGTGCGTGAATTATATATATTTTTATGAAGATATTCGTTCACACAAATTTAGTTTTAAAATGGTTTTCACCCAAGAACTAAACTACACACACACAAAGGGCAAGTATACCCATAGTTTATCGGTAAGAACCGGATATCAATCCGTGGACACGGTGTCTCAATACTAAACTTTTGTTACTTTAAAGCCTTTCAATTAGAGATTTTGGGTTTTCCTAATTTATCATGCAATAATATAGAAAATACTAAAATAACAAGAACTAACAATTTCGAAGGGGAAGTTGTCTAAACTAAGTAACCACTAATGACTATATGATAACTAATGGAACTCTAATGATGATACAACCTCTAGAATAACTAAGTTCCAGTCAAGGATCCTAGTTTTATAATTCTTTCATAAAATTAAAATGAATAACACTCTAATCACCTAAGAATCGTTCTTTTAAGTTCGGTTGGGAAGTGATGTTATCTTTTAATCAAGAGTTACTTGTTTGTCAAAACTCATAACTCGACAACTTAGGGAAAACTAACATGAACAACATACTAATCACCCTAAATTGCTTTCAAGTAAATAAAATTTTAAAATTGTTCTTGAAATAAACTACAAGCATGGCCATGCTAGAAGATAATCTTGGCCTAAATCACCATACTAACATAATTACATACTATAGAATTCACCTAAACACTATGATGATCTTTCCAAATCCAAGTGCAAGAATTCATACACATATTCAAATCATCATCCATTTCATGTTAGCAATCACCATTCCTAGTCTCATGCTACGAATCAAACTAAAAAGTAATAGGATTCAATAAACATAATCTACATATGGGTTTTCCAACACGTCATGCATAAATTTATGATCAAACATTCATGAACAACAACCTTCAATATGCATATGAACTCCAAGAACAAGCTAGAACATTATTATGAAGATTAAAAAACACTTATCACCACATCAACTTCCATATTCATCACATATTCAAAAGATTCAATATAGTTTAGACAACTAGAAGTGTTTAGCCCATAGGGCTTACAAGAACTACAAACATGCTTGCTAAAGTACCAAAATTCATGGTTAAAAACAAGAAATTTCAAACCATAAACAAGCAAGGAAGTAGGATGGTTGATGAATGATAACCTTCTTGATGTTGGAAGCCCTCTTGATGCTTGAAAATGGATGGAATCACCAATTTTGGAGTTTAGAATGGTGGGTGAAAACTCCAGGGCCTCCCTTCCTTGTTGCGTCTGATGTTGTTTTATATAGGAAAGCATATGCATTAGGTGTGTCCAGAAGATGGCATTAGGTGTGCCAAAGAAGCATCGGGTGTGTCCAAGAGTTGGCATTAGGTGTGTTGTGTGTTTGACCGATCTGCACCGCCCATTGGTTCTTCAAGCCCCAATGTCTGATATATGGTGTACATGGAATACCGTTGGTTAAATGAAGGCATTGGGTGTGCATAAGGATGGCATTAGGTGCTTCTCCTCACAATTGCAACTTGCATTTAGTCTCTAGAAAACCAACAAAGCTTCAACAAACCCTGGAAATTAACAAATTAATAAAATAAGCAGCTAAACTTATGAATATTCCGATAAACGATCGTAAAACAGCTGTAAATCAAGCTATAATATACGTATAAATTTAACCACATCATTAATAATGCAAATGTAAGTAGTATTTAAGTTTGATAAATATAAGGGTGAAGGGTGTTGTCCCAGATTTCCCAGTTTTTCCCATGTAACATGTTAGCGCCACATCAGTTTTTTACGGTTTTCCCTAGATTTTCCCAGATTGCGCGGTGTCATCCCAGATTTCCCCAAAACCAAGTTATTTTAATTTAATTTAAAGTTTAAAACAAGTGATATAATTAAATATTTTAAATATAAATACATACACACATAAATATAAATATATACACATATACCAAATGCTTCATTCTTCTTCTTCTTCAACATACAAAAACAAAACACATACACACACACAAAATACATACACATACAACCTGAAAAAAAAAATCTCACCGAGAACCAGTGTCAGGCCCCTGCTCTCTAGGGTTTTTATGGTCACCAGGTCTGTAATGTTCCACATTTTTCCGTATTTTCTATTTTTGAAAGTTGCATTCGTATTCTATTTCAATTCTCGTAATCCGAGACGTTCGATAAATGGAAATCTTATTTTTATCATACATGTTTATTTATACATGCATTTTCATACAAAACCGAGACACACTTTATGTTTATACAATATTCGGATTATAATCATACTTGTACCATGCTTACAATATGTCTAAACTACACTTTAAAACCCTAAAATCATGTTTACCTTTAACATAAAGGCCCTAAATAACAAACAATACAAGTTCAAGGGTGAAAAATGAATTTTTTTGGTTTCTAGAATGCCTTATGGACCGCAAGACAAGGTATTACGATCAAGTATGTTTGACGGGCAGCAGCCCCATTCAGCTCACGAAATCTTGTGTTTTAACTCACTTTCAACCACCCAAACACCCAACTAACCTCATTAAAACCTCAAACCCTGATACCACATTATAAATTCCCCTCCTCCACATCTTCTAAACACTTTACACTCTCTCAAATCACTCTCTAATTCTCTCAATCCTTCAAGAATGCTCCAAGTTGGCAGATTATACTCAAGTCCAAAACAGTGAGTTTTAGACCTTCTTCTTCATCTTTTCTTCCTGTTTCTTGTTTCTTTCTTTCAAGCTACTTGGATAACCTCTAGGAGTGTTACCACAAGTTTACCATGGTAAACCAAGTTAGTACATCATGATTTTGAGGTCCAAAGTTAGGTTTATTTTCTGTTTTGCTTAAAAACTTACATACTTGTTCATCTTCTTTAAAACTTTGAGACATCTTCAAGTTGCCAACAAATCCCTATGTTGGATAGGTTTGGATTGAAGAATGTTCCAGAAATGTTATGCTTTTAAGTTCACATTTTGAATAATCTAAGTCACCAAGTAGCTTTCAAGTAATCAAAGTGGACAAACTACACCAAGTCTCCAACCATTATCATGTTGGAAGCACTCGTCTAGTTAAACCCACTAGGTTTCTTGGTGAATTAGATAAGTTATTTACGTTCTTGTACTTATGTTCATGACCATCTAAATCATCCATGTGATGATTTGTGCATCGGTGAACTAAAGGGTTAAAGGATCATTCTACCTATACATGACAATCCATGACTTGATACATGACTATATACTAGACATACATACATACATACATACATACATACATACATACATACATACGTACGTACGTACGTACGTACATATTGTCGCAGCCCCCGACCCCTACCCCGGGAGCGGGCGCCGCGAGGACAGTATCAGTGGTATCGGTGTTTATTAATTTGGCAGCGGAATACATCAGGACCGTAGTTAGGAAATGGTTTATCAGAGTTAAAATACAACATTTTTATAAATAAGAAATACATGGAAAAAACCCAAGTTTCCATTACAATATATTTGTAGGAATAAACCCTTAATTTATTGAAATAAAACTTCTTTCTTTATTTAGGTAACTTTTATAGCCACTTTCCAAGCCTTCAGTGCTCTCCAGCTGGCTTCTATTTGGCTTTCACATTTGTTACCTGAAACGCGTTTTAAAAACATTTTATCAGCAAGAAATACTGGCGAGTGCATTCCATTTTAATTAAAACAGGATTTTATATCTTTACAGTATTGAGAGCGATTACAATGTTTTTATCTACCTAATTACCACCCACGGTACTGTCAATCCTGACTTGTGGTCATGCTACTACTCATAGTGTAGTAACAAGTAATGTATACAAAACCCCAACATACCGATAGTAATTGTAGAATACATAGACTCAATCACTGTTATCATAATTTAAAACAATTGAGGTTTTGATAAACCAGTTTGGTAGAAAAAAAGAATGACTCACTTTGCTATTTTTAGATAATACGAATGCTTTCTGGTGACTTCCTGGTTATAATCTATTAAAATTAAACAATGCACACGTGTTAGTAAGATAACCCAATTTACATTAGCTATACCCCTGAGACAGAACTCCAATGACTGAGTCAGGCAGAGCCTTGACAAGCGCTACGGAGCTCTAGATCAATCGGGCAGAGTAACTAATACGTAACCGGGGGTTATAATACTTACAATGAGGCAGAGCTTCGCTTTTTAGGGGTATTAAACCGGGCAACGTTCAGCTATTATAGGGACTGAGAGAAAAGAAAAGAATTGAACAACTGAAGACTGAGCTCGACCCCTCCTTATATAGGCTGGAATTATGGCGGCTCGCGGCCCGCAACGGCCGCTTCTATATCTCTCGCTGCCCGCGAGAGAACTAGGGTAGGCCCTAGCTTAGTCGATTCAAACCCCTAGACCCAACACGTACAGGACACGTGGTGCAATGTGGTCCGGCCTGGTGTCACTTGGTCGCGGCCCGCGATGGCCTGGCTTGACCTGGTCGCGCCCCGCGAGGGCCTTATAGATTTATTTTTATTTGATTTATATTAATATAAAGGTATATTAGGTCCGTTTTTCGTATACAGGGTATATTTTAGGACGTATAGGAGTATTTTTATGATTTTGGGAGAGTTGTTATACATACATAGATACATACATACATACATACATACTACATACATACATACATACATACATACATACATACATACATACTATCTTATCCTAAACCAAACCATCATACCAACCAAAATAATGGTTGAATGTTATGGTAAGGTGGAACTTATCTTAGTTTTAGCCTCCTCATTTTGGGCTTCCAATGAGTGCAACACTCATAAGAACACTAACAAAAATGGTCTCCAAATGAGTATCTAAACAAGTTATACTTTCGTGTTCATATTTACAACTTCCCGAATTCATTTCTGTCATCAAACTCCATGAACTTACACACCTTTGCTTATCCTTTTAGGATAACTTCGGTGTTCCAACCTCCCAAACGATCACTTGTTCTCGTCGGAATTAACTTCGCAAACGGTGAGTATACTTGACCCATTTTCGCTTTAAAATCACTTTAGGTGTAACATGTATAATTTAATAAGCTCACCAAATGCACACAATCAAACTCATGCAAAGACTCAATCCATCAAACATGCTATTTGTCATACGTTAGGTTTATACATGCTAGATTATACTTGAATGCATACTATTTGTCATTAACTTTGCAAGCATACCTTAACATGTATAGCGCTATAGGAGTAGCACACCGCCCGTTTTGTATTCGTTGTTAAGTATTCTATCATAATGATCTCGTTCACTACTTGACGAGATTACGCTAGTGGAAACTTTGGTTTGACTCTTAGTTTATGCATGCTAGTATGTTGTTAAACTTAGTATACATTTGCCATGTTGGATTTGAGACTTTTATTATATGTACCATGTAGTCCAAACTTGTATGCTCACCGACCCATTTTGTGTTGACGGATACTTTAATACATGTTGCAGGAAATTTGCTATGACGCACGCGAAATCTACTTAGGGTGGACTAGAAACACACCCGAATTTTTATTTATGTAATTTTTTACTTGTTGGTTATAACAACTCCCCGATCATATCCATTAATTATTTTCTTTATTTTTTTTAACTTTGTTTGGTTATTTAAATTTAATAATAGTTAGACCAAATAAAATGTCATTAATAAGATCTCTAATAAACGGATAAAACAAACCTGAAGTGTTGCCACAAATATAAAATAGATTTTTAAACCATGCTAACTGAACTCCTCCTAGAGACGCGTTAATTACAGGTCCACCCTGTTAATCATGGCAACACCTCGGCCGGTGGATTGTTTGATGAAATCTTTGCCATAAGGTGGAATGCACCAAAACTCCACGTCCGATATGGAAGCCAAATATTTCCGATTTCGATGTCAGAAATGGAATCACCAAAGTTGATGATGGATGAATAGGATCCATTAGCATACAACCTACCACTCCATAACACCACTAAGAATCCTGTATAAAATTCGAAGCTTAAAGAAGATGCCATTGGATGGTAGAAGGTAGTATTAGTGTTTAATGTTTACTCTTTACACTTGTGATATAAACAAGGTCCGGACAGTTTTGATGATGTATATGTGTTACCTTTAAGTAGGCTCGAGTGATGAAATTTCAATTACTTTGGTCATGTCATAATCACTTATGAGAACATGTGGTTGTAGCTATGATTTGCCAATCAATAATACATTGATGAAATTTGTGTCCAATTATTTTACATATAATTTAATATATACCTTGCATCATATCATTCTTAGAACTAAAAAGTAAAACAATATCAACATACTTTTACTTTTTAATAGCGTATCGTAAATCATTTATTGATTTACGTATTTTGAGCATTTGATTGTGTAATATTGTAAATCAATTGTATATTTAGTTTCCTAATTTATAGGTGTACATGTACTATATAATGTTTTTACCAATCAATACAAAGTCAAGAGATTGAGTCTTCATACAAAGCACGATGTATTGAAATGCGTAGATCCACTTATGGCTACTTGATTTATTTATGTGGAAATCTTGTTTCATGGAGTGCAAAGAAGTAGCCTACCGTGTCTCGCTCCAGCTGTGAATCTGAATATCGTGCTATGGCAAACACTACGGCTGAGATTATTTGGATCACCCATCTTCGGATGGAGTTACACGCTCTCCCAACTGCTCGTCCAACTCTCCTTTGCGACAATAAGAGTGCTATTTTCCTCAGTCAAAATACAGTAGCTCACAAACGTGCAAAACATATTGATATTGATTATCATTTTGTTCGAGCATTAGTTTCGTCTAGGAAACTTTACACCAAATTCGCTCCGTCCAATCTCCTGGTTGTGTACATTTTTACCAAGAGTCTCTCCAAGCCTTTTGTTTGAGAAATTTCGAAGCATGCTCCGTGTTGGTCCCCCACCTGTTCGATTGATGGGGGTAATAGACTTTGTACATATTAGTCATGTGCACGTTAACGACTTTAAAAAGTTAATAAACTATTCATGATAGAGAATGAACTAATAATAACAAACGAACTATAAGGTGAATCCATCACACGACAAGAATTTTGGATTTGTTGCTACGTGCTTATATGCATTCACCAGGACGGTATCATAGCAATCAAGAATATAAGGCACGCAAAAATAGCCACACACTCCAAGTACTTGCCCTTTGTTGTCTACAGATATAAAGTAACGATGGTGATGAACTACTTTTGTACTCCTTCACTCACACGGATGTAGTGGCCTTATCTCAAATGGTCTACCCAATACCCACGGTTAAGACCACGTAAAGATATAATGACACAAGGACTACATTCACCTAGTTTTAAGATGATGTAAAGGTAGAATTGAATTTGCTATTCAAAAGAGGGAAACCTGTTTCCCGTTTATCTGTCATTCTTATGTAATTTTCTTTATATTAGTGAAATTTCTAAACAACCCAATTCCACACGATAAATACATTACAACTCGTCAACAAAGTTGAATTATAAAAAATCTCATATTTTAATATTATCCAAATTAAAGAAAAAAAACTAACTTGATCTACCTAAATAATATTGTTTTTCTATGTATTCACACAAACTGTTTTAAAATTATTCATAAACCGGTGCCGGTGTCTCATTTAGATCCGGTAGCATACGCCGCCTCCTCTACATATTCTCAATTTCTGATCCACTCTCACACTCTCTTTTTGGATCTTCATGCAAATCAACCTAAACAACAAAATCAGCCAAAAGTATATAAAAATAGAAGAGTACGGGGTAAAAAGGACAACAAAGGGAAAGCAAAGGTTAACAACCTTGGACCGAAAAAGGGGGCTGTGAAAAAGAAGTCTGCGCCTTTCCAAGGTACTTGTTACAACTGTAACGAGACGGGGCACCGTGCTAACCAATGCAAGAAACCTAAGCTTGAGCGTGCGCATATGGTTGATGAGGATGGTATGCCTCTGATTGCAATGATAACCGAGGAAGTGGCTATGATTGAAGAAGTCAACGCGATGGGTGAAAACCCAAAAGGATGGTTCGTTGACACGGGTGCAACCCAGCATGTTTGTGGAGACAAGGCTCTTTTCTCTACATTCAAGGAAGCGTCGGGTGAAGAAAAGCTTTATATGGGAAATAAAGCTACCGCAAGCATCAAGGGGAAGGCACTGTCATCCTGAAGATGACGTCTGGCAAGGAGCTTACTTTGACCAATGTGCTTTATGTCCCAGAGATACAGAAGAATCTCGTGTCGGGATGGATGCTCAACAAGTTTGGATTTCGTCTAGTGTTTGAATCGGACAGTTTTGTTCTTTCTAGACGTGGAATGTTTGTTGGAAAGGGCTATGCCCTTAATGGTATGTTCAAAATGAATGTAATGGTTGTAAACCAAAACAAAAATATGAATGAAAATTCTATTTCTACTTACATGATTGAGTTTTCTAATGTTTGGCATGGTAGACTAGGACATGTAAATTTTAATTCATTACGACGTTTAATTAAATTAAACTTAATACCAACATTCCATATCGATCTCGATCACAAATGCGAGACATGTGTCGAATCTAAACTTACGAGATCATCTTTTAAATCGGTTGAATGAATAACCGAACCCCTTGATTTAATTCATACTGATGTGTGTGATTTAAAAGCGGTTCCCATGCGTGGAGGAGATAAGTACTTCATCACGTTTATTGATGATTGTACTAAATATTGCTATGTGTATTTACTTAAGAGTAAAGACGAAGCAATAGAAAAGTTTATCTTTTACAAAAATGAAGTTGAGAATCAACTTAAAAAGAAGATAAAAGCTGTGAGAAGCGACCGAGGAGGTGAATATGTTGCACCTTTTGCGGATTTATGCGCAAAAAGTGGCATTATACACGAGTCTACACCTCCTTATTCTCCACAATCAAATGGCGTGGCGGAACGAAAGAACCGCACATTGAAAGAGATGATGAACGCCATGTTGATAAGCTCAGGAGTGAACCGAGAAATGTGGGGGGACGCCATTCTCTCAGCAAACTATCTTTTGAACAAGATACCTTTGAAAAATAGGGACGAAACTCCATATGAGTTATGGAGAAAAAGGAAGCCTTCATACAAATACTTGATGCGTGTGAAGTGTTATATATATTAGGTGTATATTTTAAGCCCCTTTAACACTTTTTTAGTCAAGTTTTAAATTTATAAAACACGATATTTACTAACACTAAACACACATATGGGCAAGTGCACCCATCGTGAGCGTAGTATAGTGTTGGTAAGATACCGAGGTCGTCCAAGGACACAAGAGCTTTTAGTACCGGTTTATCCTCAACGTCTAATCAAATCAAAAAGTTTAGAAAAATGTTTTAAGCTAAGAAAAATAAAAACTAACTAAAATGCTGAAAAATAAAAATAAAAGAAAAACAGATAGACAAGATGAATCACTTGGTTCCGACTCGTGTATAGTGTAACCTTTGATTATTTCCGCACTTTTGCACTTATTTAAGAGATTATCTTAGTTATTGTAGTAGGCCCCTCTTTTGAAGGTGACGTTACCCTCAACCCAGTAGTTTGAGTCAGCAAGGATACAATCCTAAAGGGTCGGATTATTGAAAGATAATTAATTAAGTTATTAATGCAAATTATGGTAGGCCCCTCTTTTGGAGGTGACGTTACCCTCGACTAAGTAGTCTGAGTCAGCAGGGATACAGTCCTAAATAGCCGGGTTATAGTATTAATAGTAGTTAACTTATGAGGGGATCAAAGAGTTTGGACCCCCGCCATCCAATACCGTTAAGTATTGAAGGAGGTCCTACTAAATTTGACCCAGGTCCATTGCAGGACCTCTAAACGCTGAACAATGGCAAGACTCTTACCAAACCGTTCCCTTAACCCCCGACCAGGTAGCCAACATACCTCCATATAGACCGTGGAGATATGAATGGTGAAAATCTTTTATTTTATATAGACAGTAAAATAATGCCAAGACACCACGGACAAACGATAAGGAAGAATCACCTTCAACATAAGAAACTAGTTATTAAAGTCATTAATACAAAACCAAGTAAAACGTGCGAAAAGATTAGAAATAAAAAGTATTACACTAGACACTTGTCTTCACCAAGTGATGTAAGAGACTTAGGCAAACATGGCCTTGATTGTCAAGAACTTTTACGATCAATCTTGGATCCCGAGACGACTCACACACTCTATGATGGACAATGGATGATGGTGGTGGATGATGGTGTTATGGTGGTGGTGGGTGGTGGGTGAAGTGTGAGAGAGGTGGTGTGCCAAGGGATGGTTTGAGCTTGAGCCAAGCACTCCTATTTATAGGCTGAACAGAAGCTCGGGCACGGCCCCGTGTCCACATCCTTCTCTGTCTTCATTAATTGCAGCTTGTCTTATTAGTTGACCACGCCCCCGTGTCTGCTGAGCACGACCCCGTGTGCAGAAGAATCTTTGTACTATGAAGATTTGTCTAGATTGTGCGAATCTTATAGTTGACCATGGCCCGTGTCCGCTGAGCACGGCCCCGTGGTGGGTAATAGAAGCTTCTACCACTTTGTCTTTTCTGCTGACACTTGGGCACGACCCCGTGCTGGCTGAGCACGGGGCGTGTTTAGTCTTCTGCCTTCTTGTTTTGCTTGGGAAGATGCTGTCGTGGGGTCGGGCATGTCACGTTTGTTCCTTTTCTTGTATTTATGTTAGATTTTGATGTCTTTTTGCTTCTTTTGTTAATTTGAGCTCATTTAATTCTGAAAATACAAAAGGAAGACAAAAGCACACTTTTTCCAACATTAGTACTAAAAAAAGGGTTAGTTTTATGCCACAATTGATGAAATTTATTTGTTGCATTTTGCACACATCAACGCTCTACTGGAGGAAAGAATCTCCGCTGCTATCGCCCAATACAAGGCAACCCGTACTGCAGACAGTGGTGGACCAAGCAATGCCAGACGTAATGGTAATGGAGATTCATCTGGAGGTAACACAGCTCAGGGTTGTACTTTCAAGCAGTTTCCCGACTGCAAACCAATGAACTATGACGGCACAGGAGGTGCAGTAGCGTTTGTATGTTGGACTGAGAAAACTGAAGCCACTATCCGCATGAGCAAGTGTACCGCGGATCAGCAAGTCACTTTTGCTACTGGGTTATTTGTCGATGAAGCTTTGACCTGGTGGAACTTGCAGGTCCAAACCTTGGGTGATGATACCGCTTATGGCCTAACTTGGGATGAACTGAAGGAAAGAATGAGAGAGAAGTATTGCTCTCGCGCCGAACTCCAAAGATTGGAAACTGAGTTCTGGCACTTGACCATGGAAGGTGCTGACATTAGTGGTTATACTCGAAGGTTCCACGATCTGTCTAGAGTGCTTCCCTACATGGTAACTCCCGAATTTAAGCGTGTTGAACGCTACATTTGGGGACTGGCCCCAGAGTTTCGCGGCATGGTAACTTCGGCCAAACCTCAAACAATCACTGAGCTGTAACTCTGGCTGTCAGCCTTACAGAAGATTATGTTCGTATGAAGAAGCTATCACTGAACCCAACAGAAGAGACCGAGACGCATGCTGAGTCTTCCGGCGACAAGAAAAGAAAACATGCAAACCTGAACCAAGCAACTCGTAACAATAAGGGTTCCAACAAGAAGCGTGACACCAACCCGCCTCAGGGGGCGAAATCTCTTGCAGCCATGAATGACGCTCCAGCTAAGGGATACCTGGGCACTTTGCCCAAATGCAATCATTGCAAGCGTCATCACGATGGGGTTTGTCGCATTCCGAAGTGTGACAAGTGTGGAAAGTTGGGTCACCGCACTGAAGACTGTTGGGGAAAAGGAAGGAACGGAAATGGAAATCGCAACGGTGCTGGTAATGCGAATGGTGGGAATGGAAATGGTAATGGCAACCGGATTGGGAATGGAGCTGGGCGAAATCAAGGATGCTTCAGTTGTGGAAGCAATGATCATTTCATGAAGGACTGCCCAAAAAGAAACAATGCTCAGGCTCGAGCATTTGAAATTGGAGCAAGGGACGCACGAGAGGACCCTAATATGGTCAACGGTACGTTCCTCATTAACAATCACTTTGCATCCATACTATTTGACACTGGCGCCGATTATAGCTTCATGTCTGTGGAATTTAAAAGCATGCTTGGAATAGAATTTAGTAGATTAGAAATTCCTTATTCCATAGAACTAGCCAATGGTAAACTTGTTAAGTCGGGCGAAGTGGTTAGAGGTTGCACATTGGAACTTGGGGAACGAAGATTTAGCATCGACCTTTTACCTATTCAATTGGGTAGCTTCGATGTAGTGGTCGGAATGGATTGGTTGTCTAAGAACAAAGCTGAAGTTATTTGTCATGAGAAAATCATTCGCATCCCTTTAGCGAATGATGAAACTCTCATTGTGCATGGAGAAAAGCGAGACGCGCCTCTACGAATCATCAGTTGTATGAAGGCACATAAATGCTTAAGGAAAGGATGTGTGGCTTTCCTAGCGCATGTTGTAGACAAGAAGGCTGAGGAGCTGAAAATCGAAGACATTCCTATGGTGAAGGAATTCTCTGATGTTTTTCCCGAAGATCTGCCAGGACTACCTTCGCAACGACAAGTCGAATTCCGTATAGACTTGGTTCCAGGATCCGCTCCTGTAGCCAAGGCACCCTATCGGCTTGCACCATCCGAAATGCAAGAATTATCTACACAACTTCAGGAGTTGTTGGATAAAGGATTTATAAGGCCAAGCTTCTCACCCTGGGGAGCTTCAGTATTGTTCGTAAAGAAGAAGGATGGAACTCTGTGGATGTGTATCGCTTACAGGGAACTGAACAAGCTCACAGTCAAGAATCGGTACCCACTACCGAGGATTGATGACTTATTTGATCAGTTGCAAGGATCAAGCTACTATTCCAAGATCGACCTTCGATCTGGATACCACCAGTTAAGGGTACAAGAGGAGAGCGTACCCAAGACTGCATTCAGAACACGTTATGGGCACTACGAGTTTCTTGTGATGCCATTCGGGCTGACGAACGCACCAGCGGTCTTTATGGACCTAATGAACCGCGTTTGCAAACCATATCTCGATAAATTCATGATTGTATTTATCGATGATATCCTGATTTACTCACGAATGAAAGAAGAACACGAGCAACACCTCAGAACTATTCTGGAACTACTGAAGAAAGAGAGGCTTTATGCGAGGTTCTCAAAATGCGAATTCTGGATTCGCGAAGTACAATTTCTGGGTCACGTTGTGAATGAGAAGGGCATTCATGTAGACCCGTTCAAGATTGAAGCAATAAAGAATCGGGAAGCCCCCAAAACACCCACTGAAGTTCGACAATTCTTGGGCTTAGCGGGCTATTACCGACGTTTCATCGAAAATTTCTCCAAGATAGCTCAACCGCTAACGACCCTTACACAGAAAGACAAGAAATACGACTGGGGTTACAAACAAGAGGAAGCCTTCCAGCTACTTAAAAACAAGCTATGCGATGCACCGATACTGTCATTACCTGAAGGCACTGAAGACTTCGTGGTATACTGTGACGCCTCACGACAAGGTTTGGGTTGCGTGCTCATGCAACGCCAAAAAGTCATCGCTTATGCTTCAAGACAATAGAAGGTTCACGAAAGAAACTATACCACTCACGACTTGGAACTTGGTGCGGTGGTATTCGCCTTGAAGATTTGGCGACATTATTTATATGGTACTCGATGTACAATCTTCACAGATCACAAAAGCCTACAACACATATTTGATCAGAAGGAATTAAATATGCGTCAACGAGGTTGGGTCGAGTTGCTGAACGATTATGACTGTGAGATTAAGTACCATCCTGGAAAAGCAAACGTTGTAGCAGACGCGCTAAGTCGAAAAGAAAGGGTTAAGACCCTAAGGGTTCGAGCATTGGAAATGACTATTCGAACGAACCTCACTACGCGTATTCGTGATGCACAACAAGAAGCTCTTAAGGGAGAAAATCATAAAGCTGAATACCTCCGGGGTGCATTGAAATATATGGTGCCAAATGAAGAGGGAGCCTTATACTTTGAGAAACGTATCTGGGTCCCACTCTATGGTGGCATACGAGAAGTCATCCTTGATGAAGCGCACAAGTCAAGATACTCGATCCATCCAGGATCGGACAAAATGTATCAAGACTTAAAAGAATACTATTGGTGGCCGAGACTTAAAAGCGATGTTGCTGTTTATGTTGGAAAATGCTTAACCTGTGCCAAGGTTAAGGCTGAACATCAGAAACCGTCCGGCCTACTACAACAACCAGAGATACCCATGTGGAAGTGGGAACAAATCTCGATGGACTTCATAACAAAACTACCCAGGACCCCGAGAGGGCACGATATGATATGGGTAATAGTAGATCGGTTAACGAAGTCTGCGCACTTCCTACCGATCCGAGAAAAAGACAGCACTGGAAAGCTTGCCGAGATATACTTAAAAGAAATTGTGGCACGTCATGGAGTGCCTATCTCAATTATTTCAGACAGAGATGGACGCTTTGTCTCAAGAATCTGGCAATCCTTTCAGGAAGCCTTTGGATCGCAGTTAGATCTAAGCACGGCATTCCATCCTCAAACAGACGGCCAGAGCGAACGAACCATACAAACATTAGAAGATATGCTTCGCGCATGTGTCATGGATCTAGGCGGCAGCTGGGATACTCATCTACCTTTAGTTGAGTTCTCCTACAACAACAGTTATCATACGAGCATAAAGGCCGCACCGTTCGAAGCTCTGTATGGCTGCAAGTGCCGATCGCCCTTATGTTGGGTAGACGCAGGAGATAAACGTATGGTTGGTCCTGAACTTGTACAAGAGACAACCGACAAGATTACGCAGATCCAAGAGCGCATTAAGGCGGCTCGGGATCGACAAAAGAGCTACGCTGATCTAAAACGAAAGGCATTAGATTTCGAGGTGGGAGACAAAGTGTTGCTAAAGGTCTCACCTTGGAAGGGCGTAGTCAGATTTGGCAAGCATGGAAAGTTGAATCCACGATACATCGGACCATTCAAGATTTTGGAAAGAATTGGTACCGTGGCATACAAATTGGAATTACCGGAAGAACTTAACGGAGTACATGATACGTTTCATGTATCCAACCTCAAGAAGAGTCCAACACAAGAAGACGTGATCATCCCTGCGGATGAAGTACATATTAATGACGCCCTCCGATTTACAGAACAACCCGTTGAGGTTACCGACTGGAAAGTCAACAAGACCAGGAGGAGCATTGTTAAACTTGTCAAAGTACGTTGGAACTCTAAGCACGGACCCGAGTACACATGGGAACGTGAAGACCAGTTTCGAAGAAAAGTATCCCCACCTGTTCAAGAAGACTCCTGCGAGAGTTAGCTCAGCCTGAATTTCGGGACGAAATTCTTCTAACCGGGGGAGACTGTGACAACTGGCACCAAACTGGTAATTTCCGTACGCTTTAATTATTATTTAATGACTGCAATTATGTGCTTAAACGTCAACATTGTCTGATTACATTATATACAAGTGAATTCATGCACGTTTTATACTACAAAATAATACTTTGTGCATTAACGAGAGCGCTGCGTCAGAAATACTAGTAAACTCACCGGTAAGACCCATTGTGTCAACAGAACTGCAGAAAGCAGTCAGACATTAGAACTGAGGCCTAAGTGTAGGTCCAACGACAAGAATGCATTAAAACCCAAGAGTATATACAAGGGTTAACATATAGACGCTCCGAAAACAAAAATACGCACTAAAAAGCACCCGAAACGCACTTTAAGTGCAGAATTTTATTAAGTTCAGCTACAACCAGCAATAATTCAGCATTTTTACATTAATATATTATGCAGAATTTATGATTTATCATCCTAAATATTTCCCTAAGTGTCGGGAATTGAAAGAGTTACAAAAGGACACTTTGCGGAATAATTAAACGCTTTAACGGAACAGTATCCAACCGAACAACCAGACATTACCGGGGACACCAAATTTTTGCCAAACACATTGTTATTTATTTCTTGGCTAGTCTTGATCCCCGTTTATCATAACACCCATTAAAAACCAACAAACTAATATATATGATTCATACTTGAGATGTAACTACCATCTACATATTAGTTGCAAATTTTACAAACAAGCCCCCGCCCCCCCCCCCCCCTCCCAACCGAAAATCAGCCCCATGGACCCCACAAATCATCCTCCATGATCCCCTAATCATGCCCAAGATTATGTCTTGATATTTTATGAGATTTTGCTTGAGGATCTTGACATAATATTAGAAGTGTCTATATTAAGCATGGCCTAGATCACAAACCATCATTCACAAGATTTACCCTCTCTCTCCACTCTCTCTTTCTCACTTTCGGTCCACCCCAAACCGCCACCCTCACCACCACATAACCACCATCTTCATCCAAGATTCAAGTCCATTCAAACTACAAAGTTGATACAAGAAGGTTTGCAAGTTAAGGAGCTTTGTTCTTGCCTTCCTCATCATCTTTTCTTCATCTTTGCGCTAGAGAACCATCCCTAGCTATAAGCTAGTAGTAAGCTCTTGTTTAACCTTTGATCATCTCATTTTTATGGCTAAAATTTGTAGTATGATGCTTATGTTAAACACTAAAGTAACAAGAACACTAAGATGATGAATAGGAAACTTTACTTGAAACTTGAACATAAAAGATTATATGAAGATGAAACCTTGTTGGATGAGGGTTGGGTTAAATCATACATGATATTTGATCGTTGGTTTCTTGATAAACCCGTTGTTCGGACATTTGTGATACGATTTAGTAACGTTGAAACTAGAAAAAGACATGCTGAATTGCATTTTCAGCCAACTTCAAAGGGCTGTAAACCGACCATAATAAATCAAAAAACAGAATTTCTGAAGTCTAAATAGTGTATTTTCTAAAAACAAAACAAATGGCACTGGAATCGTAATTTTTCGAGGTCGTTTGCTATTTTTAAAGGGTCGTTTCGTAACAGCAGCTCAAGCTGCATTTTTCTGCTGAAAATATGTGTTATATTTTTCATCATAACTTGAGTTCTGTGAAGAACTAGCTCCTGAAATTTGTATTGAAGATGACCACTGTTGTCATAATAATTCTCCCACTGGAATTTCATAAATCGGACTTACGATGAATTTTAGACGAATTAATCCGTAAACTGCAATCAGAAAGCGACAAATCTGATTGCAGTCCGGGAAATAAATCTTTATAAAATATTGGTAATAAACTGGACCCCGAAATTTTTACACAATAATATTTGATTCGTATAAGACATTCGGTAAAAATTTGGGAATTTTTGGAATAAGTTAACCATATTATTAAAATGTCCGAAAACTGTCCAGTTTTATATATTAAAACTGAAACGACAAAAGTAGTATCTTGCATGTCAGAAGGTCGGGTTGATTACTTGAGAACGATCTAACGGGTTATATGTTAAAGAAAATGATATGCTACTTAGCATGGACACCTCCATTTACAAAGAAGACTATGGCGAAATTTTCTGAAAATCCTAACACTTAGTAAATATTTTCTAGACAAATGTTGCTAGTGTGTTCTAAACTATGTTTTTCGAATATAAACCTCGCCATAATTTTTGTAACAAAAATATACATACAACATACAAGATACATAACTCGGGTGCAAAGTGCAAAATATAAGAAACTTATATTTATTTTTGAGAAAATAATATAAGTAAGACACTTAGTTAAAAATATGAATTATTTTTAACACAAGAAAACATATACATAAAAGACAGTGACTTGTACTTGTACGATACAAGTCTAGTGACTAACGTTAAGAAAACACGTATAGGTCACGACGTTAATTAAGCAAATCCGGTGAAGTTTACGACGCAAGGAACGCAAAGTTGTGAGTTCATGCTCCCCCTTTTCTTTTAACTGTTTTCAGTTTTATAACTTCGGGGGTGAAATACATGTACAAATATGACAATATTTACAAATGGTATGATGGATACAAGAATTGAGGAATGATACGAGAAATCGTGTCACGAATAGGGTACCGTATGCACCATTAATCGTGTACATACTAAGACCGCAGAACAAAAGGTTAGATCTAATGGGTTCCAGGGCAGCCCCACTCTTTGTGACAACTAGAACCGAGTAGTGTTTTTGTGTCTCAGTCGTGAATCGACTACAGAAAAATGCCTATGGTTTGGTGACTTCCTATGTCGTGTCACATGTTAATGGCTTTGCAACCCATTAACACTTGATACATACAGAAATACTTGAGTTATACATGAGTACGTGGTGTACACAAAAGACTTGATTTATACATGAGTACATGGTGTACACAAAAGACTTGATTTATACAAGATACAAATTACGTTTTCATACATAGTATACAAACGTGAAATACAAAAATTGCATGAATTCACACCAACATTATGTTGATGTTTTTCCAAAAACTCACATGTATTTCAGGTAACTAGGATGGATGTGCGCGCGGTTTTACTCATGCTCTTGGATGTCGCTTTTGTTTATCTTTGAATAAAGTTGTAAACTTATCAGACAAAATGTTGTCTTGTGATGTAAACACTTAAACCATGTTTTCGGTTATGTAATGTTTGGCATTTTGAAGGTATTTTATGAGCATGTAGTATGTTTACCTTTCGTATGCAATGAGAACCTTTCATGATCACACCTCGTGCTTCCGCCGCAGAAAGGGGTGTGACACCCGAGAACTTCTCAGGTCTTTCAGCATGATTTGCCACTGTGGACGCTCCCACAGTGTTGGCAGGGGTTCCAACGACAACATTAGTGTTGCAGGTGTTCACGTTTTCAGTCGACATTCTAAAAAGTTTGAAGAAAACAAGTTAATAAAATGTTTCCAAAATAATAAATACGCTAATTTATTATTTTTATGAGTGCGAAAAAACCAGCCGTGTAGCTTCTAAGTCCAACTTTGAAGACTACAACAGTAGGATTTTTAGAACTCAGCGTCAGAAAGGAGTAGAAGCAGAGTTCTGTTTTGACAAAGTCGCTACTTTGAATCAAAACAGAGAAAAAAAAATTGTTTTTTTAAAACACAACTGCATGAATTCAAAACTGGTTCGAATTCACAGCAGAATATGTTTGTGATTCTACACGAACGATGTTTTAAAAAAAATTGTTTTAAGATTGTAGGAATCCGTTCGTGCAAAATAAATAAAAATTCTTATTAACCTAAATTACAAGAATTAAACAGAATGAAACTGAAATTACTTTACAATTACAACTGAAATAAAAGGAAAAACAAGAACAGATTTTGCAAACAAAAAGTAGTTCTTGGCTGAGGATCGTGTCAGACACGGGTCCCTTAAAACAAATTTCATGCCTCCCAGGAGAACACGTTTGTTTCCAGGATACAACAGCCGCAAGCAGTTGCGCTGCCGGTCTTGACTCCAACCCAAAGGTGTACCTTGCTGCTTGAAGATAGAAGAAGAATTATGTTGGGAGAGAAGAAGTAGAGCTGTATTTTTCGGTGTATTTGTTCTGAAATAGGATACTCCTATTTATACTGATGATCTATGTCGAAACTGAAAAATGAATTAAGTAGGAGAATTAAACTGCATTAAACGTCTTCAATGCACTTTAATTCGTCATTTAATTCTCGGTCAAACGCATTGACTCGTCAGTTTCAACTGCTGAAATGTAACTGCACTGGCATTAACTGCTGCTGGAAGCTTCTGCGTGCATGCGCGCCATACTAGATCAGTCCCATGCGCACCTACGCGCATACGCCACATCACCTGTAAGCCTCTACGAGCACGCCACACAGTCACGCCGTTTTGGCTCACTTTGGTGCATCGCGCACGTCACCTTAGTGCCCATGCTCCATGTGCCAGTGCGCGCCATCATGCCATGTGTACTCGCGCGCGTACGCGCATGACTGCCACGTCATTCGCCACTGCGCGCGGACCCACCAGGGTCATGCGCCTGCATGCCACATCACCAACCACTTGGTCCTTGCAACCCTTGTGCTCCACCACGCACACGCGGTCAAAAATACAAAGGCGGCTCTCAAGCGGCTCGCGGAGATGCGAAGTGCAAAGTGCGCCATCAAAGCGCCACATTGCGCCTCATCGCCCACGCCACGCGCGCGCGAGTGTGAGTTAGGGTGCTCTGCACCCTTCGCGAGTACACTAGTGAGTGCTTCCATGAAACAATAAGGACGGAGAGTTCCCACTTAAATACCCCTTTAAGTTTCATCTCTCCTCCTATGTGGGACAAGGTGCCACTTTCCCACTTTTTTCAGCATTCAAGTTTCAAACACCAAACTTTGAGCATCGATATCTCATTCATCTTAGCTCTGTTTTGGACGTGGTTTAGTTCGTTGCGAAGCTCTTCCAACATAGAATACAAACCCACAAATAAATATATAAAACCCACTCATTTTCTTATATTTATTTCTAGTCCAAAATAGGAAAAATACATTTTTCTATATTTGTGAAAAATGTTATTTTAACAAATTTCTAAAATCATACTTGGGAGTTAGTAGATCTTTCACCTGGTTGTAAACCACTTGGATATCGTTGGATATTCAAAAGGAAGATGAAAGCCGATGGAAGTATTGATAAATACAAGGCAAGGCTAGTAATCAAAGGATTTAGATAAAAGGAGGGTCTAGACTACTTTGACACTTACTCGCCTGTGATGCGAATAACCTCTATACGGTTGGTTCTTGCAATTGCGGCTCTAAGAAATTTGGAAGTTCACCAAATGGATGTAAAGACCGCATTTCTAAATGGCGATTTTGAAGAAGAAATTTACATGGAACAACCTGAGGGTTTTTCCGCCCCAGGAAATGAGGGCAAAGTATGTAAATTGGTCAAGTCTTTGTATGGCTTGAAGCAAGCTCCAAAACAATGGCACCAAAAGTTTGATCATTTCATGATTGACAATGGATTCAAAATAAATGAGTGCGACAAGTGTGTTTATTTTAAGGACACACCAAGAGGTTATGTAATTTTATGTCTTTACGTAGATGATATGCTTATCATTGGGAGTGATGATAACATGATCAACTCAACAAAAGACATGTTGAAAGCGAGGTTTGACATGAAAGACATGGGTCTCGCGAATGTGATTCTTGGAGTAAAAATCACTAGAACCCAAAATGGTCTTGTGTTGAGTCAATCTCACTACGTGGATAAAATCCTTGGAAAATTCAATTCGGACGATACGAGTATAGCTCGAACTCCAACTGATAATACACAATGCCTAAGAAAGAATGGAGGCGAGAGTGTTGCTCAGTTAGAGTACTCAAGGATCATTGGTAGTCTCATGTATCTAATGACATGTACTAGACCCGACTTAGCGTATGCTGTGAGCAGGCTAAGTAGATACACCAGTAATCCGTGTGCGAAACATTGGAAAGCTATCACAAGGGTGCTCAGATACATAAGATACACGAGAGACTATGGATTGCATTATACCCGTGATCTAGCAGTGATCGAAGGATACACTGACGCGAACTGGATATCGGATATAAAAGATCATAGATCGACAAGTGGATATGTGTTTACACTTGCGGGAGCAGCTATAGCTTGGAAGTCTTCCAAGCAAACGGTTATAGCTAGATCCACGATGGAATCCGAATTCGCCGCTTTAGATAAAAGCGGGGAAGAGGCGGAGTGGCTACGTCAATTTGTGGAAGATATTCCAAGATAGCCAAAGCCGTTGACGGCGATTTGCATACATTATGACAATCAATCAGCGCTTGTTAGAGCACAAAGCACGATGTACAATGGTAGATCAAGGCACATTCGACGTAGACACAACACGGTACGACAACTATCTCAACGGGTTTTATCTCAGTTGACTATGTTAGGTCAAAGGAGAACATTGCTGACCCGTTAACAAAAGTCTTAAGCAAAGATAAGGTGTATAAGTCGTCAAGAGGAATGGGACTAAAGCCCATAGAAAAAGGGAATATAAGGGAAACCTAACCTAGTTGACTGGAGATCCCAAGATCTAGGTTCAATAGGTAAACTTAATCATAAACCCAAAGGGAGTGACTGTGGGGGTTGCCCCAAAATTAATAAAGGGAGTTGTACACTTCCTAGTCCATTCCAATCAGTGACATGAAGAAAAGGTTAAGCATGTTGAGGTTAAGGATTTTGAGGAAATCCAAATTAACCATGATGCTTTTAATGATTCAGAGGAATCACCTATGTTAGAGAGAAGTGGGGTCGCTTCGAATGGATTTTTGGGGAGGCGCAAATCCTAGAGCTCTCACAGAACCAGGAACGTGTTCCATGACCATTAACGGACACAACCATGAGGACTTGACTCGACTAGGGAGAGCATTGAGTGAATATATATTGTCGCCTACATAAATGGGGGATTCTTCAAAGACACCGCGTCTACAAGACCCTAGGAGGCTAAGTATGCTTCACAAAAGAAGGTTCAAAGGTTACACCTACCTATCTTGCAATACTCAACTGTTGAACGTGTATCGTTGAAACTTGATAGATCGATTTCTATTCATGTGGGGGATTCTTGGAAATTTGTGAAAATAGCATTTTTCACAAATATAGGAAAATGATTTTTTCCTATTTTGGACTAGAGATAAATATAAGAAAAGGAGCTGGTTTTATATATTTATTTGTGGTTTTGTGTTCTATGTTGGAAGAGCTTTGCAACGAACTAAACCACGTCCAAAACGGAGCTAAGATGAATGAGATATCGATGCTCAAAGTTTGGTGTTTGAAACTTGAATGCTGAAAAAAGTGGGAAAGTGGCACCTTGTCCCACATAGGAGGAGAGATGAAACTTAAAGGGGTATTTAAGTGGGAACTCTCCATCCTTATTGTTTCATGGAAGCACTCACTAGTGTACTCGCGAAGGGAGCGGAGCACCCTAACTCGCATTCGCACACGCGCGCGGGTGTGGGCGATGAGGCGCAATGTGGCGCTTTGATGGCGCACTTTGCACTTCGCACTTCGCATCTCCGCGAGCCTCTTGAGAGCCGCCTTTGTATTTTTGACCGCGTGCGCGTGGTGGAGCACAAGGGTTGCAAGGACCAAGTGGTTGGTGATGTGGCATGATGGCGCGCACTGGCGCATGGAGCATGGGCACTGAGGTGACGTGCGCGGCGCACCAAAGTGAGCCAAAACGGCGCGACTAAGTGGCGTGCTCGTAGAGGCTTACAGGTGACATGGCGCATGCGCGTAGGTGCGCATGGGACTGAGCCAGTATGGCGCGCGCGCACGCAGAAGCTTCCAGCAGCAGTTAATGCCAGTGCAGTTACATTTCAGCAGTTGAAACTGACGAGTCAGTGCGTTTGACTGAGAATTAAATGACGAATTAAAGTGTATTGAAGACGTTTAATGCAGTTTAATTCTCCTACTTAAGTCATTTTTCAATTTCGACATAGATCATCTAGGAGTATCCTATTGCAGAACAAACACACCGAAAAATACAGCTCTACTTCTTCTCTCCCAACAGAATTCTTCTTCTATCTTCAAGCAGCAAGGTACACCTTTGGGTTGGAGTCAAGACCGGCAGTGCAACTGCTTGCGGCTGTTGTATCCTGGAAACAAACGTGTTCTCCTGGGAGGCACGAAATTTGTTTTAAGCGACCCGTGTCTAACACGATCCTCAGCCAAGAACTACTTTTTGTTTGCAAAATCTGTTCTTGTTTTTCCTTTTATTTCAGTTGTAATTGTAAAGTAATTTCAGTTTCATTCTGTTTAATTCTTGTAGTTCAAGTTAATAAGAATTTTAATTTATTTTGCATGAACGGAATCCTACAATAAATAACCACACTTTAAAGGGTAACTAAGCTTACTAAACACACTAGTAAGTTACTACAAATTTTTGTAAATTTTCATGTTCATAAAGTAGTGATTATGGCTTGATTTTGGCAAATTGGTAAGTGTTATTTGATTTGTTGTTGATTGTGATGATTTATAAAAGAAAATGATATGCTTTGAAAGCATGGAAACCTCCATTTTTATGGGAAAACTATGGCAAAAATTTTCTAGAAATTTAACACTTAGAAAAATATTTTTAAACAAATATTTACAAGTATATTTTAAACCATGAATTTTCATATAAAGTTTGCCATAATTTTTGTTACAAAAATTATAAATATTAGAGGTTGGTTTTTGATAATGAAAGTGACTAAATATGTATTTAGGAAAATATATATTTAGATGTCACCATGTGTATGATTATTTGTATATTATGTGTATTAGTTATATTATTTTAGGACTTGAAATAATATAACTCACCAAAATACCAAGAAATTACAATCCAAAATATTACCAAAATTCCAAGAAATGAATATATAAATTATACCCAAAATATTGGTAAAACCAAACAAGGAATATAACTTACATAAATATTCCGGAATTTAATACATAAGTATATTTTGGTAATTGGTATTTTGGACACCAAGGGAACAAAAATATGATTTTTACAATTACTACAAAGATATATCATATTTTTGACAAGGAGAAAATATATTATTGGGAAAAAGAAAACATATATGTTTTTCTTGAAAATATTAGAAGATATATTATTTTTGGGAGAAAATATATATTTTCTTAAATAAACTTGGAACATATTATTTTTGGGTGAAAAATAGGTTTATATATATTTTCTAAGATAATCTTGAAAATATATTATTTTTGAGATTTATATGAAAATATGAATATTTTTACCAAGGGAAAAATTATAAATATTTTTTCTATGTAATATTTCCTAAAATATATATTTTGAGAATATATATTGATGAATTTTTATTAGAAATATTATTCCGGAAAAATTAATACAAAAATTAAGTATAAGATACTTAATAAACACAATAAAAATACGTATTCTCGTACGTATAAATACACACCGGAATACGCCAACGATACTTGGCAAAAATATACAAGTTTAAGAATACGAGTATGAATACACCCATCCTTGGGAAGTTATACATGTACAAATACATAAATGTGACAAGTTAAAATATATTATTTTAACAATTATTCCAAAATATGATAAATATAATTTAAGTAACAATATTTATTATTTTATCAAATAATTATATAAATTGGAATAATATTGAGGACACAATGAAACGTAACTCAAAGACACTAATTAATACTAAGTCAACGCACGACCCCACCCGTCTAGTAAACCGTAGTACGTTGTAGGTAGTCGTGCACACGAGTAGCAGCTTTGGGTTACATTGGATTCAAGACGCAAGATTGTGAGTTCATATCCCCCTTTTCTTTTAACTGTTTTCAGTTTTATAACTTCGGAGGTGAAGTACATGTTACAAATTATTTACAAACGTTTATGTATGGTATGGTTAGCTAAGGAATGTACTGCTAGATCATGTGAGGGGTGGGTACAACGCTTAAGACCATTAATCCTCGTAGTAGGACCGAGGGACATGAGTGATAGATCTATTTGGGTGTAGTGAGCCCCACCCATGTGGACCGGGATTTGGCCCATGAGGTGACTATGTCTTACAGCCGGAGGCCCGGTACAAAATCTGCTAGGATTGAGCCTTCCTGCATCACGTCACACATATTAATGGCCTTGCAACCATTAATCGATCTGTTTTCCTTGTTTACTTTCATACCGGGTTTACAAAACATACATACTTACAATGATTACAATTCGTGCACACATACAAAACACATGAACTCGCTCAACTTTTGTTGATGTTTTCAAACTACATGTATTTCAGGAAACTAAATGTGGATCTGGCGGGCGTTTGGAAGTTTCAAGTGATGTTTGAAATAAAAGATGTCATCTGGTGTCTAAGGGTTTGGATTGTGTATCTTATCCTGGATAAGATACATAGTTCAAAGCCTAGTTTTTATTAGTGTCTTTTGTCGAGTCCTTATGGAACTCTAAAACAATTTGAATGGTTTGTAATATGGTTAGAAGTCTGTGTTTGGATTTTAAGACAATGTTGTTTGTAATGTTTTAAACTTAATCTATGGATGAACATCTTTGGTTTTATCATATAGTTGTTTGTTATGGTTGAATGTAATGATATTAAGCAAGTCACACATAATCACGCTTCCGCAAAAGTCAGGGTGTGACAGTTAATCACAATTTACTTTTTTTTATTGAAGTAACCGAAAAATAGGTATATACTTATATATACCAATGGAACGTTTACTTTTTTTATTGAAGTAACCGAAATATATGTATATTTATCATAGTTGTTAAAGTCAACGTCTCTTGCACCTAGGTCCATTTTTCAGGTGAGGTGAGGCAATTGTGCCTTAAGTCAAGGCAATTGCGCTTTAATTCTCCAGGTGATGATTCCGGAGCAGATTCTGGTGAGTTTCTAAATTTCGAGAGTTTCCAACCAAATTCTCTTAATTCCGGCAAGATTCTAGCTAGATTTCTACACTAATAATTTAGAACTTTTGGTATTAATTAAATGATGTAAGTGTTACATAATAGCTTTCATTTATTTTATTTGAAGAATAGTGTTAATTTTCTAACACATAAAATATTTTTTTAATTTTTCCGTTGTGTGCTTTTATTTTCTCAGGCCCTCGCTTGTCTTGCGCCTAGGCCCCAAGCGAGGCCTATGCTCCTTGAGTACGCCTAGTGCCTTTAATAACTATGATATTTATATATCATAGTACTAATTTGGTTTATTATAGTATGGGTACGGTACCGGCAGCCGGTAAAGCGATATGCCTAAAAGGATATCACTACATGTTTTACATTAATTGAAAATCATTTAAATGAATATTGGTATTCGTTTCGATAATCCGATATTGGTACCGATGTTCGGACGGAACCAATTCGCTCGTCACCGTGCTGGTACGGTACCAACTATAGCTTACGATATAGAAAACAAACTATTTTGAATACAACTTTGTTTTCAACATTATTCAGCATAAACTTGTTTGGCTGCCCTACGTGATAGGAATTCAGTCGGTTTTGATTGGGTTTGTTATAGTTCCAGCACTCGTAAAAGTAAACGAAGGAGAAAACGCTGAAAAATAAATTCAAACACACCTTCATACAACTATAAGTATAAAACACCACATGCTAATCAACATAAAACACTATAACATCAACCATTTGGGGGATCTAATGCCAAGCCTACCTGATTTTTTTTGTGTAATTATATGATTCTAGGCAATCCAATGTATCTTCCTATTGTCGATGGTACCTCCCCATATGAATTTTGTTTTGATGAACTATTCAATCACTTTGACTAGTGCTTTGTACAAAGGATAATACGTTGGTAGGCCATCCATAACACATAAGTAGATGCTTTCAAAAGTGCTAGACATGATTCAGATGTTTTTATCAATAGTTTCCACTTGCTGATTTTGTTCATGTTCACTCCAACTATCAAGCCTAGGTATTGGAATTCGAATTGGAATTGGAATTGGAATTGGAATTGGAGAGATCTTGTTATACTTACATCTGTTAAAAGTTGCGATGTCTTCAATTTCCAGTTGCTCTACTCCAATGCCAAATAGGGCGGATTTTTGGGTGTTTTTTAGCACCGTTAATAGATAAAAATACTTCATAAGTCTCATAACATATATTAAGCTTGCTTTTGACCATTGCCAAATTAAGATGGCGTCATCGTCGTACAATAACCCTAATGAGCATGCTTGGTTTATCATGACTGAGAAAACCTCCATTGCGATTACAAACCAAATGGTGAGAGCGGGTCTCCTTGCCTCACGCCTTTCATGAACTAAAATTCCCATATAGATGAACCAGTTACGGCTACTGAAACCAATCAAGTTGATTGGCATGTAATCGTTAAGACTAATCGGGTTGATACCTTTTGGTACGAATGAAATAAACGACAAACTACACCCCGATTAATCATTTCATCCTTGTAAGTGTACAATTACCTTATAGAAATCCAATTCAAGAATTCCTGAATAATGCTTAATCAAGATGTGATTAAACATGTCAGGCCCGAGGCCTTGTTTGATCCAAAGTCCCATATGACCAACTTGACTTCTGATAAGGAGAAAGGGACAATCAAATTCGCTATTTCATCATCTTTTTTTTAACGGCAAAAGATAATCTCATTCATCACTGTTGCTACAACAAATACAAGACCAAGGCCTGTAGCGATATCTCCGGGGTAAAAGGGTTCAAGGTTTCGATTAGCCTAACGCAGGTCGTGGGGTCCCCCCATGTTTGTAGCATGTGGAGGTGGATCACTTTGTTATTATTCACTTTGAATTATGGATTGAAGGATGTTCAACCCAGAATGTCTATGTTAAGTGAGATAATATTGTAGTGAGCCGAGAATAGAACAAGCATAGAGCAGGTTCTAGAGAGGAGAAGTAAGATCAGAGATCAAGAGTGATCTGAGTTGATCTGGAATGCCCCTACTGAATGGCAAGAGGTTGTGATTGGGAAAGAACCTTCTATAAAAGGAAGCCTTTGACCAGTGATCCTTGCCTACAGTGAGGGACTTGGCCATTTTGGAAGGTTGAAGGGTTTGGACCTGTGGGTAAAAGAACGTGCTCTCCCACATGCTCTGGTTGCGGCTGGGCAGGAGGATTCACACGCAAAGGGTGATGTGACAAGGCTCTGATTTGTCCTTTTTACTGTTCATGACAGCTGACCATTTCCGAACCTTTTAACCTTTTAAGTTGTTGTGTACTCTAATCAGTTTATTAAGGTTTGAGCTACCCGCGTCATCAGCCCCCCAAGTCAGAGGTGTTTGAGGTGTAGGCTCAAAGGCTTCTGACTTTTGTACACTGCTTTTATTGCTTAAAGGCTTCAAGGCTCCAAGGATTTGAAGGGTTCTGGGCGGTTGAGTTTTGAGATTTTAATTTTGAAATGACAGTCGATGTGATGGATAGCAGTTTTTTGCCTGTTGCGTGATAATAACTTCCTAGACTTCATTTTTTTTTTCTTTCGATCGTCTCTCATGGGTGCTAGCAAAGATCTGTCAGTGAGTTATTCTTGTCTCACTCTGTGACAACCCTCACTAAACCAGGTATCCGTACAACTTAATTAATAATTAATTACTGCTTAATTACTGTGCTTGTTTGAAATTACTGATGAACTGCTACTTGATTTCTGATACATGCATATACCTGCATCATACTTTACTTACCGTCACTACATTATTTACATGCTGAACCTTAGTGACAAACATGATGCACAAAAAGCACAGTAGCACTATAAACGGATAACCTATTGAACATGCTGATAAAGCCAGCATCAGGCAGCCACTGCCTCTAAGGCCTGTATGAGCCAGAAATATTTTACTACACTAAGTGGTGAGTGTAGGGATACAAGGGTTGTAGAACTGCGTCTCTAGGAATAAGTTACAATGACTGGATGTGCCTAAAACGTGCTCTAAGCACAAAAACTCAGCACTTTAATAAACAATCCAGCTTTTAGCTAACTAATAAAGTGCCAAAACATGAGAAAAATGTTACTAGACACTTTCCAAAGTGTCAGGAATAAGTTGTGTCACTAAAAATAATTATAACGACACTTTAAAGCTTGTCTAACGCTTTAACGGATTACTATCCAACCGAACAACCGGACTATACCCGGAACATGAAAATATTGTTAATAACATTACTTATCTTTTTCTGAGCCAGTTAGGGTCCCTGAATACCCTAACACCCGTTGTAACGCATGAGACACTAGTAACCGGGTTAATCCCTAAACTAACTAAACTTAACTTAACTAATGTCTAACTATTTAGTTGGAAATGAACCAAGACCCCCCCCCCCCTCTCTAACCGAACCGTCCCCAAGGGGGGACACCCCTTGTACCTTGTTGATTATAATAATCCTAATGTCTAATATCAATTAGACACATGAACCCTTGGTTAATGACCATGAGATTTGCCTATAAGATCAAGACTAAGCACACTTATCAAACATCACAACATCACACTCTCTCCCTCTCTATAAGCTCTCGGCCGAACACACCCAACACCATCCATCCATCATCGAGTTTTGATCTTCTCATTCCAAGTGCATACAAGTATTAAGGATCGCGTATAAGGAACCTCGGTGCATTCGGAACGCGAAGGACCTCATCTCATTGCTTTTATCCACTCATTTTGCGCTTAGATTCTTCCCTAGCTTCGAGCTAGTAGTAAGTTGCTATAATCACCCTCTCGAACTATTTTGAAGTGGTTAAAATGATTTGTAGCGGTTAAAAGTCGCTAACATGCAAGATGAAGCATAAAAGTCTACTAAAAACACTAAAAGTGATGGTTAAAAGCTCATATGTTGTGTAAATCTTGTAGTAATTGATTTGTGTGATTATTTGGACCCGATCTATGTTGCGGTAGCTCGGATCATCATTTAACCCAGGTTGGTCAAGATCATGGATCATGACATAAGGATGTTTTGGAAGTAACAAGGGTTAAAGGATGAAACTCTACCACACACGAATCATGAACTTGTGTAAAAGCGATTTAGCTTGTGAAATAGTGTTTAAAACTAGTAGATCTATGTATCTACAAGCGGTATTTTCAAAGAACCAAGTATCAAAGAAATCATGTTTTCTAAAGACGGATCTTACACTAACACGAATGATTTTTAGAACACACAAGTGTGTAAACACTTGTGTAGCACACACTTTCGACAAAATAACTATTTTTGAAAAAGATGACGAGAAGTTGTAAAGATGGAATTTCTTTAAAAATGGGGTTTTTACGAAACTGGATTGATTTATATAAAAATCCACTAAAAGTAATGGAATTTACTTTCTATCCTCGGATAAAACGCAAGTTCATGTAATTTATGCGATATACATACTTATTTACTAGTTTGTTGTTTTGGACATTGTTTTGATTGAATGAAAAGAATGTTGGTTTGATTTATGAAAGAAAATGATACGCTTAAAAGCGTGGCCACCTCCAGTTACAGAGGAGACTCTGGCGAAATTTTTCTAAAAACCTAACACTTAGAATTATTTTCACTATAAGTGTTAGAAATACTTTTCGACTAGTTTTCAATTTATAGATTTCGTCACGACTCTATTTACAAAACATCGGGGGTGGGATTTCACAAAATAAAACTTGGTAAATATATATTTAGTATATATTTTTCATAAAGTCACTTGATATGTGTTTATGATTATTTTGTGAAAATACTAGTATTATTTTTAGGGTAAAAATAATACTAACGAATGATAATGGATCCAAAATAATACGAACGTCTCTACGATAAATATATAAGTTACACCGGTAATTATTATTACCACTCGATCATTAAAACATAACTTACGCATTTTAAGAAAATATGACTTAACGCGTATTTTTGTCAAGGTATTATTTTGGGAAAATTTATGTAATAGAAAATATAATATTTTTGAGAAGAATATTTATATTTTGGAGTTAGAAATAAAATATATTTTAAGTGAGACTTAATAATATATTTCGAACACACATGTATTAAATCCCCCATCCTTGGGAAGGAAAATAACTACCAAGTATATACAGAATATAAACACGAAATAGTTGTCTAACTATTTCCCAAAAACTTAAACCATAAAGCTAAGGCACGGCCGTCCGTCTAATAGAATTAGTACGTGTAGGTCGTCACACAGCTGCTTGATCAGGAGACATACTTGGTAGAGACGCACCACTGTGAGTTCATGTCCCCCTTTTCTCTTAACTGTTTTCAGTTTTCTAAACTGCGGGGGTGAAATACATGTTACTATGATTATGAGTACTTTATACATGGTATGGTTAGCGTAAGGAGGGTTACTACTTAGATCATGTGAGTGGGTAGGCGGGAACTGGAGGCCATTAATCCTCATTGTAGGACCGAGGGACGTAAGCGGTAGATCTATCTGGGTGTAGCGAGCCCAACTCCAGGTCCAACAGTACGGACCTCGGGGTGACTTTGTACCCAACGCGAAATCTGCTAGGTTTGAGTCTTCCTACTTGCACTTCACACATATCAATGGCCTTGCAAACCATTGGTGATCTCTTTTTTCCTTATTTGCTACATACCAGGGATTTTTATACTTACAAGTGTTTTACCTCAAGATTATTACCCAAAAATCGAAAATGGGTGGATGGTAGAGGGGGTGTTCCAATCCGTAACCTCCACCGGTTCTTCAACGAAATGGAGCGTGTCGTCAACATGAATCTCGTCGATGGGAATGGCAATGGTATCTTGAGTTGGACTTTTCTTCAGGTTGGATACATGAAATGTATCGTGAACTGAATGGAGTTCAGCAGGTAGGTCCAACTTGTATGCTACTAGTCCTATTCTTTCCAAAACTCTGAAAGGACCAATGTAGCGCGGATTTAACTTTCCACGCTTTCCGAAGCGTGCCACACCCTTCCAGGGTGAAACTTTCAATAAAACCATTTCTCCAACTTGGAATTCCAAGTGTTTCTGGTTTGGATCTGCATATGCTTTCTGTCTGTGGCGAGCTGCTTCGATGCGTTTTCGAATCTGCGCAATCTTGTCTGTCGTCTCTTGGACGATTTCAGGACCAGCAAGCTGTCTATCACCTGCGTCAGCCCAACATAGGGGTGATCGACACTTGCGTCCGTAAAGGGCTTCAAATGGCGCGGCACCAATACTGGTGTGGTAGCTGTTGTTGTATGAAAATTCGACCAAAGGCAAATGCTTATCCCAGCTACCGCCCAAATCCATAACACACGCTCTCAGCATGTCTTCCAAAGTCTGTATCGTTCGCTCGCTTTGACCGTCAGTTTGCGGGTGAAACGCAGTGCTCAGATTTAATTGTGAGCCAAAAGCTTCTTGGAAGGATTGCCATATCCTAGACACAAACCTTCCATCTCTATCAGAGATGATCGAGAGAGGCACTCCATGACGTGCGACGATCTCTCTCATGTAAATTTCAGCCAGTTTGCTAGTGTTATCCTTCTCTCTGATAGGTAAGAAGTGTGCTGACTTTGTTAATCGATCCACTATTACCCAAATAGTGTCATGGCCTCTTGGCGTTCTTGGCAACTTTGTAATAAAATCCATTGAGATTTGTTCCCATTTCCACTTAGGAATCTCAGGTTGTTGCAGAAGTCCTGAAGGCTTCTGGTATTCCGCTTTCACCTTAGCACACGTTAGACACTTGCTCACATAAACAGCAACATCGCCTTTCATCCTAGGCCACCAATAGTAACCCTTGAGATCTTGGTACATCTTATCCGCTCCAGGGTGGATAGAGTACCGCGACTTGTGAGCTTCATCAAAAATAACTTTCCTTAAACCTCCAAACAAAGGAACCCAAATCCTTTTCTCAAAACATAACGTTCCTTCCTCGTTTGGTACCAGTAGCTTCCCCATCCCACGGAGATATTCTTCTTCAAGGTTTCCTTCCTTGAGAGCTTCTTTCTGTGCGGCACGAATGCGCAAGGAAAGATCGGTTCGGATAATCATTTCTAAAGCCCTAACCCTTATGGGCTTGATCCTCTCCTTTCGACTTAGGGCATCGGCGACCACATTCGCCTTCCCTGGATGATACTTTATCTCGCAGTCGTAATCGTTCAGCAACTCAACCCATCGTCTTTGTCTCATATTCAACTCATTCTGATTGAATATGTGTTGTAGGCTCTTGTGATCTGTGAAGATTGTACACTTTGTACCATAAAGGTAGTGTCTCCAGATCTTTAATGCGAATACCACTGCGCCAAGTTCCAAATCATGTGTGGTATAGTTCTTTTCGTGCACTTTCAATTGACGTGATGCGTAAGCAATAACCTTTTGGCGTTGCATCAACACACAACCCAATCCTTGACGCGAAGCGTCACAGTATACCACAAAATCATCTGTACCTTCCGGTAGTGCTAAGATTGGCGCATTGCAGAGCTTATCCTTCAATATCTGGAACGCTTCTTCCTGTTTGATTCCTCAATCAAACTTCTTATCTTTCTGCGTGAGGAGCGTCAATGGTTGAGCGATTTTTGAAAAATCCTCAATGAATCTTCGATAATAGCCAGCCAAACCCAAGAATTGTCGAATCTCGGTTGGCGTCCTTGGCGTTTCCCAATTCTTGATCGCTTCGATCTTTGTGGGATCAACATGGATTCCATTTCCATTAACCACATGTCCAAGAAATTGGACTTCACGTAGCCAAAATTCGCACTTAGAGAATTTGGCGTACAGCTGTTCTTTCTTCAGCAGTTCCAAAATAGCTCTTAGATGCTGTTCGTGCTCAGCCTTTGTCCTTGAATAAATCAAGATGTCGTCGATAAACACAATCACGAACTTGTCCAAGTACGGCTTGCAAACTCTATTCATCAAGTCCATAAAGACTGCAGGTGTGTTTGTCAAACCAAACGGCATAACAAGGAACTCGTAGTGTCCATAACGAGTTCTGAAGGCTGTCTTCGGAATACTTTCCTCTTGTATCCTTAACTGATGGTATTCGGATCGCAAGTCGATCTTTGAGTAAAAGCTTGAACCTTGCAGTTGATCAAACAGATCATCAATTCTTGGCAGGGGATATCTATTCTTGATCGTCAGCTTGTTCAGCTCCCGGTAGTCTATGCACATTCGAAAACTACCGTCCTTCTTTTTGACAAACAGGACCGGAGCTCCCCAAGGAGAGAAGCTTGGTCGGATAAATCCCTTGTCCAACAACTCTTGAAGTTGTGTCGACAGTTCCTGCATCTCAGACGGAGCAAGTCTATAAGGTGCCTTAGCCACAGGCGCGGCGTCTGGAACTAAGTCAATGCGGAACTCTACTTGTCTCTGAGGTGGCAGTCCAGGCATGTCCTCCGGGAAGACTTCCGGATACTCCCTCACGACAGGGATGTCTTCAATCTTCGGTTCTGCAGCTTTCTTGTCTACAATGTGTGCCAGGAAGGCAGCACATCCCTTCTGCAGACACTTTCGCGCTTTCAGGCAGCTGATAATTCTTAACGGCGTATCACGCTTCTCCCCGTGAACCACAATTGTTTCGCCATCTTTGGTTGGGATACGAACGACCTTTTCATGACAAACAATTTCTGCCTTGTTGCCTGATAACCAATCCATTCCTACTACTACGTCAAAGCTCCCCAACTGGACTGGTAGTAGATCCAAAGTAAACTCACGTTCTCCCAATTCGATCACACAACCTCTGATAACTTCATTGGCTTCTACTCTCTTTCCATTAGCCAATTCGATTGAGTACGGAATATCTAACTTATTAGTGGCTAAACCAAGCATATTCTTAAATTCTAACGATACGAAGCTATAGTCGGCACCAGTATCAAATAAAACGGATACACAGCGTTGGTTTACAGGGAACGTACCAGTGACAACATTGGGATCCTGGCGCGCTTCCCTTGCTTCAATCTGGAACACTCTTCCACGGGCTTGGTTCAACTCTGGGCAGTTCCTTTTAAAATGCCCAATATCACCACAGTTAAAGTATCCAAGTCTTTTCCCGTTTCCACCTCCATTTCCAGCTTGGTTGTTGTTTTGGTTCGCATTACCAGCTTGATTCGCATTGTTGCCTCGATTCCCGTTTCCTCCATTGTTCCCCTGTGGGCGATTCCCAATACCGCCACGATTATTATTTCTATTCCCAAATCCTCCTTGGCCTCCCCGGCCAGCACTAGCCCAACAAGAATCCTTCAAGTGACCAGTCTTTCCACAAGCTTCACATACTTTTGGCCCGCATCGGCCAGAATGGTGACGCTGGCAGGTGTTGCACTTGGGTTGGGTGCCCATATATCCCTTTCCTTTCTTTCCACCACCAGCTGTAACCTGAGCTGGCGCGTTTGGCTCTCCTTTCTTAACAACCACACTGGCGCCTTGTTTGAAGTTCGAGGACTTTCGTTTGTTACCTCCGGATGACTCGACGTGTGTCTCTTTCTTCTTTGCCTCGATCTCATCGAACTTGTTCAGGCGGATAGCCTCCTCAGTGAGAGCCACGCTCAAATCGATTGCCTCAGTAATTGTCGCAGGCTTGGATGAGGTCACCATGCTTATGATTTGAGGAGCTAATCCCCAAATGAAACGCTCAATCCGCTTGAACTCCGGAGTGACCATGTAGGGTACCACATGCGATAAGTCATGGAACCTCTGAACGTATTCTGCGATCTTTGGACCTTCCATTTTCAAATGCCAGAACTCAGTTTCCAATCTTTGGATTTCCGCGCGAGAGCAGTACTTTTTGCGCATAAGTTCCTTCAACTGGGTCGACTGGATCCTCCATAGGCTGATCCATGGGTATAAACTCTAAATCCTGATCTGGGTCGAATCCTGGGGGAAAGACAGGATCGGAATCCTCCACATCATCCTGGTCGAAAGCAAAACTAGGAATAGGGGCAACAGAGGATGCCTGGTCGGGATCTGATCCATGTGAGAAGTGCTGCGCACTCTGAGTGTGTGAAGGTGCGGAGGCCACAGACTCGAAAGAGTCTGGGACCGGAGAGTGAGCGGGTGACTCCTCGGCGGGAGCATCTGCGATCATCAAGAGATCACCAGCAGCAAGAAGGGCCTCGCCCTGAACCTCATCCTCTAAGGGCTCATCATCATACAGATCGACGTCGTCATCATCGTCGGCGTCGAGAAGCAAATCGTAAGCAGGATATGAAGCAAGTGGTATGGGAGCAGGGATCTCCACTAACGGTAGGTCCCCGGCCAAAGGGCCATCAGCGAGCTCATCAGCACCATCAGGTAAAGCAAAGGGCTGAAAGTCGTCCTCGTCCGTGCTAGTAACGTCGGATGTGTGGACCTCGCGCTCTGAAGACTCGAGGTCGTCTGATACTATAGGTCTAGGGCCTGGGGTGTCTGAGTCACCTGTGCCAGAGGTGTCCATGGTGTCTGTAACATAAATACAAACATGCACAAACAGTCAATCATACAATCAATTAATCACATAAGTCACCAAGTAAGCATTCAAATAATTCTCCTAGTCCCACTAGCCTCCCAGACTGCTCTTCCTAGTCCCACTAGCCAATTCTCCTAGTCCCACTAGCCAATTCTCCTAGTCTCACTAGCCAATTCTCCTAGTCCCACTAGCCAATTCTCCTAGTCCCACTAGCCAATTCTCCTAGTCCCACTAGCCAACTACCTCGATCTCCCAAACCGAGCCTCGGCCTCCAAGACCGAGCCTCAGCCTCCAAGACTGAGCCTATAAATAATAAATAAAATGTGCTCAACATTTGTTTGTAAAAACGTTTTGGATCTGGACTTAAGTGGTATGCAGTGAAAATGTTTTCGTGAGAGCCCTAGTGATCATAGTCTAGACTCGAGAAGGAATCCTAGTTCGCTATGATCAGAGCTCTGATACCAAGCTGTCACACCCTGGCTTTGCGGAAGCGTGGTTATTTTGGTGTGACTTCTTAATACCATAGCTTAACCATAACAAAGCTATATGAAATAAAACCATGCAAGATCATCCATTTAATTGAGTTTTAAAAACCAAATACAACAACATTGTCTCAACGGAAACACATCCTAATGACATTGTTCAACAAACACAAACATCAACATGACATAAACACAGTTTAAGGACTGTTACTTGTCCAGGAAAGAGTCACATTCCCCAAACCCGGATGACCTCGTAACTAGTGCAGCGGGAAAACGTGTCATACCGCGCCAGATCCTTTAATTCCTTGAAATACATGTAAGTTGAAAAATCAACAATAATGTTGAGCGAGTTCATGTGTAGTGAGTATGTAAAACACTTGTAAGTATAAAAAATCCCTGGTATGTAGCAAATAAGGAAAAAGAGATCACCAATGGTTTGCAAGGCCATTGATATGTGTGAAGTGCAAGTAGGAAGACTCAAACCTAGCAGATTTAGCGATGGGTACAAAGTCACCCCGAGGTCCGTTCTGTTTGGGCCTGGGGCTGGGCTCGCTACACCCAGATAGATCTACCGCTTACGTCCCTCGGTCCTACAATGAGGATTAATGGCCTCCAGTTTCCGCCTACCCACTCACATGATCTAAGTAGTAACCCTCCTTACCCTAACCATACCATGTAAAAAGTACTCGTAATCATAGTAACATGTATTTCACCCTCGCAGTTAAAAACTGAAAACAGTTAAGAGAAAAGGGGGACATGAACTCACAGTGGTGCGTCTCTACCAAGTATGTCTCCTGATCAAGCAGCTGTGTGATGACCTACACGTACTAATTCTATTAGACGGACGGCCGTGCCTTAGCTTTATGGTTTAAGTTTTTGGGAAATAGTTAGACAACTATTTCGTGTTTACATTCTGTATATACTTGGTAGTTATTTTCCTTCCCAAGGATGGGGGATTTAATACATGTGTGTTCGAAATATATTATTAAGTCTCACTTAAAATATATTTTATTTCTAACTCCAAAATATAAATATTCTTCTCAAAAATATTATATTTTCTATTACATAAATTTTCCCAAAATAATACCTTGACAAAAATACGCGTTAAGTCATATTTTCTTAAAATGCGTAAGTTACGTTTTAATGATCGAGTGGTAATAAATATTACCAGTGTAACTTATATATTTATCGTAGAGACGTTCGTATTATTTTGGATCCATTATCATTCGTTAGTATTATTTTTACCCTAAAAATAATACTAGTATTTTTACAAAATAATCATAAACACATATCAAGTGACTTTATGAAAAATATATACTAAATATATATTTACCAAGTTTTATTTTGTGAAATCCCACCTCCGATGTTTTGTAAATAAAGTCGTGGCGAAATCTATAATTTGAAAACAAGTCGAAAAGTATTTCTAACACTTATAGTGAAAATAATTCTAAGTGTTAGGTTCTTAGAAAAATTTCGCCAGAGTTTCCTCTGTAACTGGAGGTGGCCACGCTTTTAAGCGTATCATTTTCTTTCATAAATCAAACCAACATTCTTTTCATTCGATCAAAACAATGTCCAAAACAACAAACTAGTAAATAAATATGTATATCGCATAAATTTCATGAACTTGCGTTTTATCCGAGAATAGAAAGTAAATTCCATTACTTTTAGTGGATTTTTATATAAATCAATCCGGTTTCGTAAAAACCCCGTTTTTAAAGAAATTCCATCTTTACAACTTCTCATCATCTTTTTCAAAAATAGTTATTTTGTCGAAAGTGTGTGCTACACAAGTGTTTACACACTTGTGTGTTCTAAAAATCATTCGTGTTAGTGTAAGATCCGTCTTTAGAAAACATGATTTCTTTGATACTTGGTTCTTTGAAAATACCGCTTGTAGATACGTAGATCTACTAGTTTTATACACTATTTCACAAGCAAAATCGCTTTTACACAAGTTCATGATTCGTGTGTGGTAGAGTTTCATCCTTTAACCCTTGTTACTTCCAAAACAACCTTATGTCATAATCCATGATCATGACCAACCCGGGTTAAATGATGATCCGAGCTACCACAACATAGATCGGGTCTAAATAATCACACAAATCAATTACTACAAGATTTACACAACATATGAGCTTTTAACCATTATTACAAGCATTTTTAGTAGACTTTTATGCTTCAACTTGTATGTTTGCGACTTTTAACCGTTACATATCATATTAACCACTTCAAAATAGTTTGAGAGTGTGATTTAAGCAACTTACTACTAGCTCAAGGCTAGGGAAGAATCTAAGCGCAAAATGAGTGGATAAAAGCAATGTAGTGAGGTCCTTCGCCTTCCGATTGCACCAAGCTTCCTTGTAGGTGATCCTTAACACTTGTATGAACTTGGAATGTGATGATCAAAAATCGAAAATGGGTGGATGGTAGAGGGGGTGTTCGGCCGAGAGTCTTGAGAGAAGGAGAGAGAGCTTGAGTTGTGATGTTTGTTAACTGAAGGTTATGTTGTGCTAATACTTGAACTTATAGACAAAACTCAAGATTATTACCCAAGGGATTATGTGCCCACTAGATATTAAGCATTAGTGATTATTATAATCACAAAGTACAAGGGGTGTCCCCTTGGGGACCGAATTCGTAAAAAGGGAGGGGGGGTATCCGGTTCCAAATCAACCATTTAGTTAGCATGTAGTTTGGTTAGTTTAGTTAGTTTAGAGATTAACCCGGTTACTAGTGTGTTGTGCGTTACAACGGGTGTTAGGGTATTCAGGGACCCTAACTGGCTCAGAAAAGGATAAATAATGTTATTAACAATATTCTCATGTTCCGGGTAAAGTCCGGTTGTTCGGTTGGATAGTAATCCGTTAAAGTGCTTAACAAAGCTTTAAAGTGTCGTTATAATTATATTTAGTGACACAACTTATTCCTGACACTTTGGAAAGTGTCTAGTAATATTTTTCTCATGTTTTGGCACTTTATTAGGTAGCTAAAAGCTGGATTGTTTATTAAAGTGCTGAATTTTGTGCTTAGAGCACGTTTTAGGCACATCCAGTCATTGTAACTTATTCCTAGAGACGCAGTTCTACAACCCTTGTATCCCTACACTCACCACTAGTGTAGTAAAATATTTCTGGCTCATACAGGCCTTAGAGGCAGTGTCTGCCTGATGCTGGCTTTATCAGCATGTTCAATAGGTTATCCGTTTATAGTGCTACTGTGCTTTTTGTGCATCATGTTTGTCACTAAGGTTCAGCATGTAAATAATGTAGTGACGGTAAGTAAAGTATGATGCGGGTATATGCATGTATCAGAAATCAAGTAGCAGTTCATCAGTAATTTCAAACAAGCACAGTAATTAAGCAGTAATTAATTATTAATTAAGTCGTACGGATACCTGGTTTAGTGAGGGTTGTCACAGAGGACTGGCTCCAGTTGCGTCGCTTGTTTTACACTCACTTTCCCCCTCCTCCACCGCCATCCGTGTAGAGCTCTTCAGTACCGTATGGGTAGACGCTGGTGAGAAGACGACGATTGCTTTTGACTGCACAGCATTTTTGGAGACTACATTTTGATTCTGACTTTTGTTGATCATGTATATGGGATGTATTGACACTGATTTGATATAGTTTTTGGACTAGGGTGATGTAGCCCTTAGTCGACTGATGTTGTATGACACTATGATGTACTTGTACGCTTACTATGTGGTCTCAATATATGGCAATCGCAGTATTCTCATCATATTTGATGCTTGATTTGGTTATTTATATTCTATGACATGAGATGTTGTGTGATTAATGTTTGTGACATGGGATGTTGTGTGATTGATATGATTATAACATGAGATGTTATGTACTATTACTATCATAATAAAGCGTACGTATTATAACATGGGATCTTTATTATGGCCTGACCGACGTAAACCCATCTTTTAGAAGATGCCGCCGAGACGTCAAACGCCGATGCCTACCAATGAGGCAGAACTCCAACAAATCATCGCTGCTGCCATCGCGCAATACGCCGCCTCGCAAGGAGGACCCAGCGGAAGCAGCTCAAACATCAATGGCAACAATAATCCACCTCATGGTAATACTATGTCATTAAGACATACCATGACCTAATTGGATATCTATAGCAATGATGCTAATGCCGATCACATGTTCTAATGTATGTGCAGGGTGCACCTACAAGCAGTTTCTAGACTGCAAGCCTGTCAACTTTGATGGCACTGGAGGTGCTGTCTCCTTTGTTCGTTGGGCTGAGAAAACTGAATCTGTTCTTCGCATGAGCAAAAGTGCACCAGACCAGCAAGTCACCTACATTTCTGGGCTATTTTTGGATGGAGCCCTATCTTGGTGGAATTTGCAAGTACATACACTTGGTGAAGCTGCTGCCTACGCGCTAACCTGGACCGAACTGAAGGAACTTATGCGCAAAAAGTACTGCTCTCACGCGGAAATCCAAAGATTGGAAACTGAGTTCTGGCATTTGAAAATGGAAGGTCCAAAGATCGCAGAATACGTTCAGAGGTTCCATGACTTATCGCATGTGGTACCCTACATGGTCACTCCGGAGTTCAAGCGGATTGAACGTTTCATTTGGGGATTAGCTCCTCAAATCATAAGCATGGTGACCTCATCCAAGCCTGCGACAATTACTGAGGCAATCGATTTGAGCGTGGCTCTCACTGAGGAGGCTATCCGCCTGAACAAGTTCGATGAGATCGAGGCAAAGAAGAAAGAGACACACGTCGAGTCATCCGGAGGTAACAAACGGAAGTTCTCGAACTTCAAGCAGGGCGCCAGTGTGGTTGTTAAGAAAGGAGAGCCAAACGCGCCAGCTCAGGTTACAGCTGGTAGTGGGAAGAAAGGAAAGGGATATATGGGCACACAACCCAAGTGCAACACCTGCCAACGTCACCATTCTGGCCGATGCGGGCCAAAAGTATGTGAAGCTTGTGGAAAGACTGGTCACTTGAAGGATTCTTGTTGGGCTAGTGCTGGCCGGGGAGGCCAAGGAGGATTTGGGAATAGAAATAATAATCGTGGCGGTATTGGGAATCGCCCACAGGGGAACAATGGAGGAAACGGGAATCGAGGCAACAATGTGAATCAAGCTGGTAATGCGAACCAAAACAACAACCAAGCTGGAAATGGAGGTGGAAACGGGCAAAGACTTGGATGCTTCAACTGTGGTGATCTTGGGCATTACAAGAAGAACTGCCCAGAGTTAAACCAAGCCCGTGGAAGTGTGTTTAATATTGAAGCGAGGGAGGCGCGCCAGGATCCCAATGTTGTCACTGGTACGTTCCCTGTAAACCAACGCTATGCATCCGTTTTATTTGATACTGGTGCCAATTATAGCTTCGTGTCGTTAGAGTTTAAGAATATGCTTGGTTTAGCCGCTAATAAGTTAGATATTCCGTACTCAATCGAATTGGCTAATGGAAAGTTAGTAGAAGCCAATGAAGTTGTCAGAGGCTGTGTGATCGAATTGGGAGAACGTGAGTTTACTTTGGATCTACTACCAGTCCAGTTGGGAAGCTTCGACGTGGTGGTAGGAATGGATTGGTTATCAAGCAACAAGGCAGAAATTGTTTGTCATGAAAAGGTCGTTCGTATCCCGACCGAAGATGGCGAAACAATTGTGGTACATGGCGAAAAGCGCGATACGCCGTTAAGAATTATCAGCTGCCTGAAAGCACGGAAGTGTTTGCAAAAAGGGTGTGCTGGCTTCCTGGCACACATTGTAGACAAGAAAGCTGCAGAACCGAAGAACGAAGACATCCCTGTCGTGAGGGAATATCCAGAAGTCTTCCCAGAGGACTTACCTGGACTGCCACCTCAGAGGCAAGTAGAGTTTCACATCGATTTAGCTCCAGGCGCCGCGCCTGTGGCTAAGGCACCTTATAGACTTGCTCCGTCTGAGATGCAGGAACTGTCAACACAACTTCAAGAGTTGTTAGACAAGGGATTTATCCGACCAAGCTTCTCGCCTTGGGGAGCTCCGGTCCTGTTTGTCAAAAAGAAGGACGGTAGTTTTCGAATGTGCATAGACTACCGGGAGCTGAACAAGCTGACGATCAAGAATAGATACCCTCTGCCAAGGATTGATGATCTGTTTGACCAACTGCAAGGTTCAAGCTTTTACTTAAAGATCGACTTGCGATCTGGATACCATCAGTTAAGGATACAAGAGGAAAGTATCCCGAAGACAGCCTTCAGAACTCGTTATGGACACTACGAGTTCCTTGTTATGCCGTTTGGTTTGACAAACGCACCTGCAGTCTTTATGGACTTGATGAATAGAGTTTGCAAGCCGTACTTGGACAAGTTCGTGATTGTGTTTATCGACGACATCTTGATTTATTCAAGGACAAAGGCTGAGCACGAACAGCATCTAAGAGCTATTTTGGAGCTGCTAAAGAAAGAACAGTTGTATGCCAAATTCTCTAAGTGCGAATTTTGGCTACGTGAAGTCCAATTTCTTGGACATGTGGTAAATGGAGATGGAATCCATGTTGATCCCACAAAGATCGAAGCGATCAAGAATTGGGAAACGCCAAAGACGCCAACCGAGATTCGACAATTCTTGGGTTTGGCTGGCTACTATCGAAGGTTCATTGAGGATTTTTCGAAAATCGCTCAACCATTGACGCTCCTCACGCAGAAAGATAAGAAGTTTGATTGGGGAATCAAACAGGAAGAAGCGTTCCGGATATTGAAGGATAAGCTCTGCAATGCGCCAATCTTAGCACTACCGGAAGGTACAGATGATTTTGTGGTATACTGTGACGCCTCACGTCAAGGATTGGGTTGTGTGTTGATGCAACGCCAAAAGGTTATTGCTTACGCATCACGTCAATTGAAAGTGCACGAAAAGAACTATACCACTCATGATTTGGAACTTGGCGCAGTGGTATTTGCATTAAAGATCTGGAGACACTACCTTTATGGTACAAAGTGTACAATCTTCACAGATCACAAGAGCCTACAACACATATTCAATCAGAAGGAACTGAATATGAGGCAGAGACGATGGGTTGAGTTGCTGAACGATTACGACTGCGAGATAAAGTATCATCCAGGGAAGGCGAATGTGGTCGCCGATGCCCTAAGTCGAAAGGAGAGGATCAAGCCCATAAGGGTTAGGGCTTTAGAAATGATTATCCGAACCGATCTATCCTTGCGCATTCGTGCCGCGCAGAAAGAAGCTCTCAAGGAAGGAAACCTTGAAGAAGAATATCTCCGTGGGATGGAGAAGCTACTGGTGCCAAACGAGGAAGGAACGTTATGTTTTGAGAAAAGGATTTGGGTTCCTTTGTTTGGAGGTTAAGGAAAGTTATTTTTGATGAAGCTCACAAGTCGCGGTACTCGATCCACCCTGGAGCGGATAAGATGTACCAAGATCTCAAGGGTTACTATTGGTGGCCTAGGATGAAAGGCGATGTTGCTGTTTATGTGAGCAAGTGTCTAACGTGTGCTAAGGTGAAAGCGGAATACCAGAAGCCTTCAGGACTTCTGCAACAACCTGAGATTCCCAAGTGGAAATGGGAACAAATCTCAATGGATTTTATTACAAAGTTGCCAAGAACGCCAAGAGGCCATGACACTATTTGGGTAATAGTGGATCGATTAACAAAGTCAGCACACTTCTTACCTATCAGAGAGAAGGATAACACTAGCAAACTGGCTGAAATTTACATGAGAGAGATCGTCGCACGTCATGGAGTGCCTCTCTCGATCATCTCTGATAGAGACGGAAGGTTTGTGTCTAGGATATGGCAATCCTTCCAAGAAGCTTTTGGCTCACAATTAAATCTGAGCACTGCGTTTCACCCGCAAACTGACGGTCAAAGCGAGCGAACGATACAGACTTTGGAAGACATGCTGAGAGCGTGTGTTATGGATTTGGGCGGTAGCTGGGACAAGCATTTGCCTTTGGTCGAATTTTCATACAACAACAGCTACCACACCAGTATTGGTGCCGCGCCATTCGAAGCTCTTTACGGACGCAAGTGTCGATCACCCCTATGTTGGGCTGACGCAGGTGATAGATAGCTTGCCGGTCCCGAAATCGTCCAAGAGACGACGGACAAGATTGCGCAGATTCGAAAACGCATCGAAGCAGCTTGCCACAGACAGAAAGCCTATGCAGACCCAAACCGGAAACACTTGGAATTCCAAGTTGGAGAAATGGTTTTATTGAAAGTTTCACCCTGGAAGGGTGTGGCACGCTTCGGAAAGCGTGGGAAGTTAAATCCGCGCTACATTGGTCCTTTCAGAATTTTGGAAAGAATAAGACTGGTAGCATACAAGCTGGACTTACCTGCTGAACTCCATTCAGTTCACAATACATTTCATGTATCCAACCTGAAGAAAAGTCCAACTCAAGATACCATTGCCATTCCCATCGACGAGATTCATGTTGACGACACGCTCCATTTCGTTGAAGAACCGGTTGAGGTTACGGATTGGAAAGTAAACAAGACCCGCCGGAGCAGTGTCAAGCTCGTCAAAGTTCGTTGGAATGCCAGACATGGTCCTGAATACACCTGGGAGCGTGAGGACCGGATGAAAGAGAAATACCCCCACCTATTTCCTAAGAACCCTGCATCTACAAGCAGAACTTAAAATTTTGGGACGAAATTTTTCTAACGGGGGGAGAATGTGACAACCCTCACTAAACCAGGTATCCGTACGACTTAATTAATAATTAATTACTGCTTAATTACTGTGCTTGTTTGAAATTACTGATGAACTGCTACTTGATTTCTGATACATGCATATACCTGCATCATACTTTACTTACCGTCACTACATTATTTACATGCTGAACCTTAGTGACAAACATGATGCACAAAAAGCACAGTAGCACTATAAACGGATAACCTATTGAACATGCTGATAAAGCCAGCATCAGGCAGACACTGCCTCTAAGGCCTGTATGAGCCAGAAATATTTTACTACACTAAGTGGTGAGTGTAGGGATACAAGGGTTGTAGAACTGCGTCTCTAGGAATAAGTTACAATGACTGGATGTGCCTAAAACGTGCTCTAAGCACAAAAACTCAGCACTTTAATAAACAATCCAGCTTTTAGCTAACTAATAAAGTGCCAAAACATGAGAAAAATGTTACTAGACACTTTCCAAAGTGTCAGGAATAAGTTGTGTCACTAAAAATAATTATAACGACACTTTAAAGCTTGTCTAACGCTTTAACGGATTACTATCCAACCGAACAACCGGACTATACCCGGAACATGAAAATATTGTTAATAACATTACTTATCTTTTTCTGAGCCAGTTAGGGTCCCTGAATACCCTAACACCCGTTGTAACGCATGAGACACTAGTAACCGGGTTAATCCCTAAACTAACTAAACTTAACTTAACTAATGTCTAACTATTTAGTTGGAAATGAACCAAGACCCCCCCCCCCTCTCTAACCGAACCGTCCCCAAGGGGGGACACCCCTTGTACCTTGTTGATTATAATAATCCTAATGTCTAATATTAATTAGACACATGAACCCTTGGTTAATGACCATGAGATTTGCCTATAAGATCAAGACTAAGCACACTTATCAAACATCACAACATCACACTCTCTCCCTCTCTATAAGCTCTCGGCCGAACACACCCAACACCATCCATCCATCATCGAGTTTTGATCTTCTCATTCCAAGTGCATACAAGTATTAAGGATCGCGTATAAGGAACCTCGGTGCATTCGGAACGCGAATGACCTCATCTCATTGCTTTTATCCACTCATTTTGCGCTTAGATTCTTCCCTAGCCTCGAGCTAGTAGTAAGTTGTTATAATCACCCTCTCGAACTATTTTGAAGTGGTTAAAATGATTTGTAGCGGTTAAAAGTCGCTAACATGCAAGATGAAGCATAAAAGTCTACTAAAAACACTAAAAGTGATGGTTAAAAGCTCATATGTTGTGTAAATCTTGTAGTAATTGATTTGTGTGATTATTTGGACCCGATCTATGTTGTGGTAGCTCGGATCATCATTTAACCCAGGTTGGTCAAGATCATGGATCATGACATAAGGATGTTTTGGAAGTAACAAGGGTTAAAGGATGAAACTCTACCACGCACGAATCATGAACTTGTGTAAAAGCGATTTAGCTTGTGAAATAGTGTTTAAAACTAGTAGATCTACGTATCTACAAGCGGTATTTTCAAAGAACCAAGTATCAAAGAAATCATGTTTTCTAAAGACGGATCTTACACTAACACGAATGATTTTTAGAACACACAAGTGTGTAAACACTTGTGTAGCACACACTTTCGACAAAATAACTATTTTTGAAAAAGATGACGAGAAGTTGTAAAGATGGAATTTCTTTAAAAACGTGGTTTTTACGAAACCGGATTGATTTATATAAAAATCCACTAAAAGTAATGGAATTTACTTTCTATTCTCAGATAAAACGCAAGTTCATGTAATTTATGCGATATACATACTTATTTACTAGTTTGTTGTTTTGGACATTGTTTTGATTGAATGAAAAGAATGTTGGTTTGATTTATGAAAGAAAATGATACGCTTAAAAGCGTGGCCACCTCCAGTTACAGAGGAGACTCTGGCAAATTTTTTCTAAAAACCTAACACTTAGAATTATTTTCACTATAAGTGTTAGAAATACTTTTCGACTTGTTTTCAATTTATAGATTTCGCCACGACTCTATTTACAAAACATCGGGGGTGGGATTTCACAAAATAAAACTTGGTAAATATATATTTAGTATATATTTTTCATAAAGTCACTTGATATGTGTTTATGATTATTTTGTGAAAATACTAGTATTATTTTTAGGGTAAAAATAATACTAACGAATGATAATGGATCCAAAATAATACGAACGTCTCTACGATAAATATATAAGTTACACCGGTAATTATTATTACCACTCGATCATTAAAACATAACTTACGCATTTTAAGAAAATATGACTTAACGCGTATTTTTGTCAAGGTATTATTTTGGGAAAATTTATGTAATAGAAAATATAATATTTTTGAGAAGAATATTTATATTTTGGAGTTAGAAATAAAATATATTTTAAGTGAGACTTAATAATATATTTCGAACACACATTTATTAAATCCCCCATCCTTGGGAAGGAAAATAACTACCAAGTATATACAGAATATAAACACGAAATAGTTGTCTAACTATTTCCCAAAAACTTAAACCATAAAGCTAAGGCACGGCCGTCCGTCTAATAGAATTAGTACGTGTAGGTCGTCACACAGCTGCTTGATCAGGAGACATACTTGGTAGAGACGCACCACTGTGAGTTCATGTCCCCCTTTTCTCTTAACTGTTTTCAGTTTTCTAAACTGCGGGGGTGAAATACATGTTACTATGATTACGAGTACTTTATACATGGTATGGTTAGCGTAAGGAGGGTTACTACTTAGATCATGTGAGTGGGTAGGCGGGAACTGGAGGCCATTAATCCTCATTGTAGGACCGAGGGACGTAAGCAGTAGATCTATCTGGGTGTAGCGAGCCCAACTCCAGGTCCAACAGTACGGACCTCGAGGTGACTTTGTACCCAACGCGAAATCTGCTAGGTTTGAGTCTTCCTACTTGCACTTCACACATATCAATGGCCTTGCAAACCATTGGTGATCTCTTTTTTCCTTATTTGCTACATACCAGGGATTTTTATACTTACAAGTGTTTTACATACTCACTACACATGAACTCGCTCAACATTATTGTTGATTTTTCAACTTACATGTATTTCAGGGAATTAAAGGATCTGGCGCGGTATGACACGTTTTCCCGCTGCACTAGTTACGAGGTCATCCGGGTTTAGGGAATGTGACTCTTTCCTGGACAAGTCACAGTCCTTAAACTATGCTTATGTTATGTTGTGTTTGTTGAACAATGTTTATGTCGTTAGGATGTGTTTCCGTTAAGACAATGTTATTGTATTTGGTTTTTAAAACTTAATTAAATGGATGATCTTGCATGGTTTTATTTCATATAGCTTTGTTATGGTTAAGCTATGGTATTAAGAAGTCACACCAAATTAACCACGCTTCCGCAAAGCCAGGGTGTGACACACTCAAGAGGAAGTTGAGGCTTTTTGTAAAGAATGGGGGATCGATCTAAAGTTTAATCCGGTGGCTCCGAGTTTAGATAATCGATCGATTAGTGTCCCACTGGTTCGATTGCTCTTTATTACTGTCATTTCAAGTTTTCCAACTTGTGTCATCCGTTTTCGGTCTTTGTTCTGAATGTTTTAGAGTATTATCGTGTGTCGTTTGGTCAGTTGTGTCCTTAAGGTCTTGCTGGGATTTTACACTTTGAGGTTTTGTGATAGGGTATGACCCATCGTTGTTGTTCCACTGTTTCTTCCTGTTGGCCAAGAACGACGATTGGGTCACGTTTGAGACACCCCAAGTTGATGTTTGTTTAATTTCCTCAATGGTTACTACCTTTGGTTCTTAGAAGGACCGATTTTTCTAGATTTCTGGTCCATTGTTCCCTTCAAGCTTGTTTGGAGGCACCCTGATGTTGTGTTAAACAAGCTTGAGCCATTTGAGTCTGAACTAGATAGTTGGTTGTGAGAAGCCATTAGGAAATGTCCTTCGAGGCTTCGTCCCTTTCCTGAACACCTTTTAGTGTTGATGGGTGTAAGCACCTTGTGGGACAAGCCGGGTCGTGACCCTATGCTCATGAGGGATGATCAGGGTATGATGTTTTGCCTTATGCTTTATCAAGAGTGATAATGCCTCTGATGTTGTATTTGGGGATGCTGAGGCCACACCCAGTGAAGATGTTGTTGCCAGGAACACTGAACATAGGTTCGAGGGTTCAGGCTACGTGAATGTTTCAAACGTCAAGGGTTTTACCAAGGTTGCTGCTTCCAAAGTCTCTACTCGCCGTTCAAACCGTCGTTTGATAAAGGCTGCCGACCAACCAACGGCTTCTGAGCCAGTGGAACTGAGCGATGACATAGAGGCTTCAGATGATTTAGAAGTTGGGGTTGAGGAAAATTTATTAAAGACAAAGAGTTACCATTGGTGATTGGTAAGAGGAGGAAGGCGGTGGGTAAAAAGGTTGTGAGCTTGAAGTTTCGGGAAGGGTGGTGAAGGTTACACCAATCTTAATCCAGAAAAGGTTTATGTGCCGGATTAGAAGGTCACAGTTGGTAACAGCTTCAAGTCTTCATTCGTTTGTGAGGATGTTCTTACCCATTTTGCTCCTCTTACTGTTCGAGGTTCTTGCTCATCTATGGATGGCGACCTAATGATCGCGAAGATGATGATGGGTGCTTGCAACCTTGCTGCCTTGCTTCTAGATGGTATATCCCGATTTCGCAAAAGGATGCAAGAATATGAAGTCTTTTCGAAGAAGAGAGATGAGATGAAAGCTTCAATGGTTGCTTTGAAAGAAGCTGAGGGCTACACTGAGAAGGAGAAAGCAATGTTGTTTGAAGATTTGAGGAGTTTTCTTCCCGCACAAGACTGAGATGGTTGAGTTAGAAAAACGCTTGGAGGCTGACAAGGTTCAAGTCAGGGTCGATAAGGTTGCCTTGGAGGTTCAGAAAAAAAGCCTTCTTAGCGGAGAAAGAAGGGTTAAAGGCTTCACTTGCCCAGGAAACTGGTGATAATAAATGGCTCATTGAGAATGGATTCCAGCAAGTGGTTACTTATCTTCTCCATTCCTCGGAGTTCAAAAAAGTCTTGGGTGATGTGTACACCGAGCTTCTTGCTCTTGGGAGACACCAAGGTTTGTTTGCTGGTTACAAAGCTTTGTGAACCTAGGGAGCCTCAGGAAAAGTCTTCTCTTTTTCAACCCAAAGCCTTCGAAGTCTTCAGGGAAACAGTTTTGAAGATTGAGCATATGATTTACCCTTATGTGGGTGAAGTCTCCAAGTGTTTTGGTAAACCTTTTCCTGTCTTGTAGGAGCTAAAACCCTAGGGCCTTAGTGAGGCTGTTTGTAACGAAGTGTTGAAGTCCCTCTCGAAGAAACGTCCTTGCTCTAGAGATAGCGAGGAAACGTGTTCTAAAGGTGGTAAGGGCTCAAAGGGTTCAAGCATTGAAGCCTCCGAGACAGCGGGTGTCGTAGGGAGGAAAAAGAGGAAGGCTAAAAACACCCAAGATGATGGGGTTTCGAAGAAGGATGATGCAGCAAAGTCTACCATCTCTGATGCTGCCAAGTGAAGAAGAAACCTTAATTCATAACTTTCTTAGCATGTCAAACAATGTTATGGGTTGTTTGTTTGAACATCTTTTTATTTTAAGGGAATCATCTAGGTCCTTTGGTGGTTAAAGCCTGGAAGGCTTGTGGACAATGTTTTATGTTTGATGACCAGTATGGCCTTTGCTATGTCTAGCTTGCTATGCTTAACTTGTTATGTTTGCTTTGTTTATCTTGATGTGTTATTCTATTTACTCCCCTAAGTTTTCATTGGTTTTGTATGTTGTCTTTGTTTTAGGCGGTGCATCTTATATTATTTATACCTTGAAGGGTTCAGTGTTACAGTCACTTAGCCTTAGGATATTTTTAACAAGAAGATGCAACCTCTATCCTATGTATGACATTCACTTAGAGACTTTTTGGTTTGTAGGCCAATGTTAAGGCCTAAGGAACATTTGGTGTAAGCTGCTCAAACCCGTCTATGAGACAAATATTTGTTGAAGTAATTTCTAAGTCTCATGGAATTGTATTGATTTAGGAACTCACCCCTTATATAGGTCCATTCAACCCTTGAACCTATTGAGCGATCTGGCCTGGGAGCTCATCCCCTTACATGGCCCTTGCCATGGAGTTTCTTGCTAGGTTCTCAACCTGATTATAGGATAGAAAGACAAATTTTGATTAAAATTCATCGTTCAGTCATTTCATAGTAAGGGGAATAGAACAACTTTTTGGAGTTCTTTGTAACACATTTTGGCTAAACATGGAACCTTTTGAGGTTTTTGCCATTCCAATGGTGGGGGAGCTTTTTGCTTTGTGGCCCTGCCAGCTTGTATGATTCCTCTTTATGGGCTTCAAGGATAGTGTATGGCCCTTCCCACTTAGGGCTAAGCTTTCCTTGGCATTCTTTCTTACTGGCCTCGTTGTTTCGAAGCACAAGGTACTCAGGCTTGAAGCGTTCATTCTTCACCCGTATATTGTAATATGATTCCATGTTTTGCTTGTACCTTGCTTTTTGTATGGCTGCTTGATCACAGGCTTTTTCTAGGAGTTCCAAATCCAACATCGTCTCTTTCTTGTTTGACTCAAGGTCGATGTTGAATGTTCTTTGTGTTGTTACTCCGATTTCAGCTGGGATTACAGCCTCTGATCCAAACACTAGGTTGTAGGGTGTTTTCTTGTGGCTCGTCTTCTCGGTTGTTCAATTGCCCATAGCACATTGGCAAGTTCTTCGAGCCAGTTGTTGTCGTATCTTCCCAATCGAGATTTAATCCCTTCAACAATGTTGCAGTTTGTCCTATCAACCTGGCCATTGGATTATGGGTAAGATACCGAGCTGAATACTTGACTTATTTTGAACTCCTTACACCAGGAGCTAGAAGGCTTCTTGGCAAACTACTTCCCGTTATCCGTGACTAGTACCCCTGGGAGCCCAAAACGATAGATTATGCTTTCCTAAACGAAATCAGTGACCTGTTTCCCTGAGATTTTTGCCAATGGTTTTACTTCTAGCCACTTGGTGAAGTAATCCACGGCTACCAATAAGAGCTTGACTCCTCCTTTGGCTGGGGGGAATGGACCAACAATGTTCATTCCCTACTTGTGAAATGGGCAAGCCTAGGTGACATGAATGGGGTCATGTTTTGGGCTTTTGGGTACCAGAGCATGTAACTGACAAGTTTCACATTTTCGCAGTTGTTCGGAGTTATCTTGATGCATGGAAGGCCAAAAGTGTCTGAGGTTCATCAACTTTAACACTACCGATCTTGGGCCATAGTGAGCCCCATATATCCCTTCGTGAACCACTTTGATCAGATATTGGCTTTGTTCTGGGCCAACGCATCGAAGTAGTGGTGCAAGGTATCCTTTTTGTAAAGGATATCTCCTTGTAACACATACTGCCTTGACTTGATACGAACCCTTTCAGCCTCAGTCTGGTCATTAGGTAATTCACCGTTTTTTGAGAACTTTTCAATGGGAGTCATCCAATTTAGCCCTTCTTCGGTGATCACATCTTAAACCTCATGTTTTTGATGGATGGGGTTTTTAATACCTCAACTAGTATCTTCTTGGTGAGATGGGAAAACGTAAGAGATGCAAGCTTGCTTAGTGTGTCAGCTCTCTTGTTTTAAGATCTTGGAACTTATTTAATGGCACATGTTTGAAATGTATTCATTAATTCCTTTGATTTCTCTCGGTACTTCTTTCATGTTGGGTTCTTTTGCTATATAGTTGTTATTAACTTGGCTTGAGAGAGTTTGTGAGGACTTGAAGCTTTTGAACCCCTATTTCTTTGGCTAGCTTCAGCTCAGCGATTAATGCTTCGTACTCGGCTTCATTATTGGTAGCCTGAAATTCAAGCCGAAGAGCATATATGAATTCTAACCCTTCAGGGTTAATTAAAACTAGCCCAGCCCTTGACCCTTCGATATTGGAAGCTCCATCGGTAAAAAGCTTCCAGGTTTCAGGGTCAGACGGTTCAGCAGTAGTTGTGTTAACTTTCATTGTGACTTCTTTAAGGACTTTTATGATGAAGTCGGCTAGGACTTGGGCTTTAACAGCTTTTCTTAGGACATAGGTGATTTTGTGTTCACCTAGTTTCACAACCCATTTGGCTAATCGTTCGGAATTTTCTTGTTTTTCAAGCACATTTTTAATAGGTTATTCAGTGACCACTTGTATCGGGTGTGACTGAAAGTACCTTCGAAGACTTCTAGCCGTTTGGACTAGGGCTAGAGCAAGTGCTTCCAAAGAAGGATATTTGATTTCTGCTAATTTTGAAGTTTTGAAAAAGTAAACAGGTATCTGAACTTTGTTTCGTTCAATGATCAGAGCCGTACTTATGACCTTTTCAGCAATCGAAAGGTAGATAGAGATTGTTCCTCCTGTTTCCGGAGCCAAAATGGCTGGGAATGAAGCCAAGTGTTGCTTCATTTGGTTGAAGGCTTCCTTTTGAGGTAAAACGCTTCAAAGCTGTAAGCTTTCCATCTAGAGTCTTTCTTGTTAGCACATCCCTTGAGGGTTGGCTTTTATGCTTTGTTTCCCCGTGATGTGCTCTACAAACTTGCCTTCTTCAAAACCAAACGAGCACTTGACTGGATTAAGCTTCATGTTGATCTTTCTCGAGTTTTGGAAAGTTTCTTGTATGTCATCGAGCATTTGGTATTCCGTTTTTCTCTTGATCACCAAATCTTCAACATAAGCTTCTGTGTTCTTGCCAATTTGTTCGGTAAACGCTTTGTCAACCAGGAGTTGATAAGTTGAACCTGCGTTTCTTAAAACAAAAGCCATTTTTTTGTAGCAAAATATACCTTTATCAGTGTGTAACGTGGTTTTTTATTCGTCTTCTCTTTCATTAGGATCTGATGGTAACCCTTTTAGGCGTCAAGAAAACACTTGAACGGGAAGCCTGTGAGCGAGTTAACCTTGAGGTCTATCTGGGGCAGCGGGTAGCAATCCTTTAGGCATGCTTTGTTCAAGTCTTTAAAATCGATATACATTCTCCAAGACTTTTCGGGTTTTCTAACCATTACCGGATTGGCCACCCATGATTGATACTTGACCTCTCAAAGAATTCCGGCTAGAACAAGCTTTTCCATCTCTTGGCACTCTGCAAGGCTTCTTTTAGGGGCTTGACTCCGTTTCTTTTGTATAATGGGCTTAACATCAGGTGGGATCCATATCTCATGTTCAACAATGCTACGAGGGATGCCGGTCATATCTTCCGGGCACCAAGCAAAGACATCGACATAGTGCAAGAGCAGCTTTTCAAGGTATGAGAGGGTTTCATTGGAAAGGTTAGTGTTTACCCTTATCCCCTGTTGAGGATATTTTGGGTTTATGTCCAACCCTTGTTCATCGTCTTCGTTCTTTCTTGAGCTTTCCCCTTCAACCACAAAAGCTTCTTGGGTAGGTTGAAGGGTTACTATCCCTTTTTCAGTGGGAAACTTCACAGTGCCTTGACCAACTGAAACTGCCATTCCGAACACACTTTGCTCTGGCCTTCCTATGATGATATCATAGTTGGAAGGGATATTGATCACCGCAAAAGTGAGTTGTTCGGTTCGTCCTTTTGTTCTCTCGCTGAACAAACATTAAGGTTTATTTGGCCTAAAGGCTTGATAGGTATGTCTGCGATACCTTCGATGGAGGATTCAGACTGTTGAAGCTTTGAACATTCATCGTCACTGAGAGGGTTAAAGCATTTCTCAAACATGATTTTGGTGGTTGCACCGGTGTCCATGTAAGCCTTTTGTGTCTTGATGGTTCCTATGTTGGATTCCATCACCAGAGGGTTTAAAAGCAACTCTCCTTCCGGTGGTGGGAAGCAAACATATTGACGTTCCCATGCCTTGAAATGATGGCTTTTGTGGGAAGTTTTGTTTTCAAGGTCGACCATGTTCACTTCCTACTTTTTTTTTCTTCAACCATCTTGTCCTTGACCTCTTTAACCAAGTGAGCCAGTTCGGACTTGACGACTTCTTCAATCCTCTTTTTGATTTGGAAGCAATCATTGGTATGGTGACCTTTCTATTCGTGAAACTCACAATACTGGCTTGATTTTTCCAATCTTTTGTTTTTTGGCAAAGGTTGAGGAGGGCGGAAGCTGTGTTTTACCTCTTCGGTTGCCAAGATCTCTTGTGGAGTCTTGGTTAAGGCTGTAAAGTTTATGGTTTTTTCTCGGCTTGGAGGGTTCCGGCCTTCTGGGATCCGAACCTTTGAACCGTTTGTCATAAGAGCCATACTGGAAGCTCCAGTTAAGAGTTCTCTTTTTTTTTTGTTCTTTGATGTCTACAGCTTATTCTCCTCGAATGTGGGCTTCAGCCCTTTTGAGTGCTTCTTCAAGGGTTTTGGGCAGGCATTTATTGAAGTCTCTTGTGAGATATTTGGAAGTTAGCATTCATGAACCCTGCAACCCTAATCTTTTCATCGGCGTAAGTTAAACCTTCCTTTTTGTACCTTTCAATGAAGTCTCTAAGAATTTTATCATCACGTTGTTATGGGAAACCTTTGCTAAGATCGTCAAAGGTCTGAATGCTTCGTTCAGGAAGGTCATTGAACCATATGCGTGAAGACCCTTCAAGGGTTTGCATGAACATGAGACAACATCCGGGGTTGGGCCATTTTTCAATTCTTGCAGCCCCGGCGAAGATTTGGAGGTGGTCTTCAGTATCGTGATGGCATCTTTATCTAGGTTTGAAACTCGTTATCAACGATTTGTTAGGAGAAGCAAGACAAGTTGTTAGGCTTGTAGGGTTTTGAGAGGTCTTCTACTACCCTTGAAGCTGGGTTACCGCTTGAGGTACCCTGGTGAGTGGTTGGCACTTGGTTGATGAAGTGCTGCAAAGGAAATTGTGCCATCATTTGTATCATCAGCTAGGGCATAAGGTTAAATCATTGAAGGCTTTCTGATGGTACTGCATAAGGCATTCCCATGGATGTGCTCATGACCGCACCTCAAGCCAAAGGCAAGGTGGCCATGGCTTGTTCCCATGAAGTAGCAATGGGAGGGGTAACACTTGAAGCTGGTGACTACCATAATTGATTAAGAGTGGTTTCATGCCCAATAGGTGCACCGGTTGTAACGGGTTGGGAGGCAAATAAGGGAAAAGCGGTTGGACTTGGCCTCCCAAAAACTCAAGGGCTTGAGTGGTTGGTCTGTCACACTTGGACCAACTTCAAGGTAAGATGTGGCTGAACGTGAGCTGCTAAAAGGAAGAGATGGAGGGCCAGGTGACAATGAGGGTTCAGACTCCTCATAATTTAGTCTTATTCTCTCACCCCTTTTTCCCTTTCTAGGCTCACATGCTAGTTGAGAAGAAATCTCAGTTGTAAGAAATTTCTAGCTACTCCCTTGGGTGTTAGATCTATGCGTTCCGGTGTACGCACTGCACCGATTTGAGGAGATGCAACCCCTAATCGAAATAGAGTTGGTGTTTGAAAAGGAATAAACTCCGGGAAAATAGTTCTCGGTGGAGTACTTCCGGGAGTAGAAAGAGGTGTAGATTTGACCGGTGAGATCCGACCAGAATTTGGTGTTAAATCGGTGTTGTTAGGCTCCTGATTTACCTCGCTGGGAGATTCGCTTTCAGACATGATGTAAAGAGAAAATGGAGCTACACAACTGGTCTTTAAGATAAAGTAAGCGGCATAGCCCCACGGTGGGCGCCAACTTGTTGCTACAACAAATACAAGACCAAGGCCTGTAGCGATATCTCCGGGGTAAAAGGGTTCAAGGTTTCGATTAGCCTAACGCAGGTCGTGGGGTCCCTCCACGTTTGTAGCACGTGGAGGTGGATCACTTTGTTATTATTCACTTTGAATTCTGGATTAAAGGATGTTCAACCCAGAATGTCTATGTTAAGTGAGATAATATTATAGTGAGCCGAGAATAGAACAAGCATTGAGCAAGTTCTAGAGAGGAGAAGTAAGATCAGAGATCAAGAGTGATCTGAGTTGATCTGGAATGCCCCTCCTGAATGGCAAGATGCTGTGATTTATAGGGAAAGAATCTTCTATAAAAGGAAGCCTTTGACCAGTGATCATTGGCGACAGTGAGGGACTTGCCCATTTTGGAAGGTTGAAGGGTTTGGACCTGCGGGTAAAAGAGTGTGCTCTCCCACATGCTCTGGTTGCGGCTGGGAGGAGGATTCACACGCAAAGGGTGATGTGACAATGCTCTGATTTGTCCTTTTTACTGTTCATAACAGCTGACCATTTCCAAACCTTTTAACCTTTTAACCTTTTAAGCTATTGTGTACTCTAATCAATTTATTAAGGTTTGAGCTACCCACGTCATCAATCACCAAAATAGTTTGATACAGACTACATGATTAGTAAGCAACTAAGCCAACCACCCAATACTTACAAAAAAAATAGTGTTTTATGGAATAAAAAAATTTGATGTTCAAGTCCCACAGACAACATGGAATAAAAAAAATTGTTGTTCAAAAAAAAAGTTCATAGGGAAGTTGATATGTTATTGAATCCATTTTGGTCAACCGCCACTTGCTTTCCTTTTTTACGTTTAGAAGATTGCGGCTGCGTCTCTGGAACGATTTTAATGTCGTCTTCAACGGGATGTGGTGGTTGAGAAGATTCAACGGTTGTGGTTGTTGAGATTGAACTTGCATGTTGAACGGGTTTCGCATCATCATGTTTTGTAACGATTGCATTTGTTGCATATTCGAAAAAGCGTTCGGAGATTGTTGAAAACCCGCAAAAGCGTTGACAGAAAATTGCGAGAAAGCGTTCGGTTCCATTTAAGGATAGTAGCCGGGCACCGAAAAAACGTTTGGGTTTAGGTTTGGGTTGTTCGGGTTGTATGGATCCATTGAGAGAGAGATGGAGTTGAAGTGGGTAAAAAATGGGGTATTTGGGTTGTATTTATAAAAAAGTTTGATGTTTTTTTGGATTTTTTTTGAAAAGTGGGCGTTAGTTTTTGAAAAGGGAAATTAATTTATTTTTATTTTTTTTCCAACGGTCTCAAGCATGCAACGGTCATTTTTTTGTGTCTTATTCGAGCGTCTCAATCGTCGAGTCCACGACGACGAGGGGGGGGGAACGGTGTTGGGAGCGGCGACAGGACAGGCCGAGCTCAGGCCGACCCCATACCGCCTACCGGTATAGGAGGTATCATAGGTATCATTAAATCTCAAAAATCCATATCAACTGCCTAGTAATTAATTTAACGGGCTAAATAAACGAGTAAATCACTAAGTTTAAAGATTTACGCGTATTGCAATTGAAACTAAAAATCTAAAGTTGCTAAAACTAGAGAAAAATCATTCATATCAAAATCGAAGCTCAAGATGAAGATATTGGACCGGTTTGTCCAAGTACCCTTTTGAGACGTTTTCTTCTTTTCCTTGTGGGCCCCGTGATTCTAGTCTGAGTGAAACCAATGCTTGTTTTAAGTTGAGTCATTTTCTAGTTCATTTATTTCTATTGAATTGGTGTGCTAACTCGTGGATGAACTCCTTGTCACGAATATGATTAAATATATTTATATTTTCTCAATAATATGTTGAAATGTTGAATGAAATGCTTTAGAGGGTTTTATGCTTAAAAATATCCGCTTTGGTATGTTTGACTGTAGCTAGTTTGTTCTTTTGTTATGTTACAGAAATTAACTAGTATCTAGGCACCGTGCTTTGCTACGGGACTATTAAGCCAAACAAAAAGTAAACTTTAAATGATGAATCATGCATACATGTTACAGTGTGTAACTCGTAAAAATTAGATCGAGAAAGTAAAATATAGAAAAGAATAACTAAGTCAATTTAGGATCCTGCGAGTTTCGACGGAGCCGTTAAACCGTAAAAAATAAACATAGAAACGTTGAATCACACGTGCGCACTCGCAAAATTTAGAACAAATCATAAAATGATAAATTTGTAAAAGATGTAAAGTACATGGATCAAATTTGAAAGTGAAAAAGTGTTAGAGTTAAAATAGAAAAGGTTTGTGACAAATATGTAAAGGATGAAAACTATAAGGGTTATATAAAAGATAAAAACTATTAGGTTTAAAAGATAAAAATAAAAAATAAAAGAATTGAGGTTAAAAGTAAAAAAGATAAAAATAAAAAATAAAAGGGTTAGTAAATAAAAATTGAAGAGTGTAAAAAAGTCACAAAGTCAAACAAAATGGAATAGTATTTTTGTGAAGTAAGTTTGTTTTTGCATAATTATATAGGTAACTAGGTTATACTCACGTGTATACACAAGTTGAATAATAAAAATAGTTTATTTGTAAATAAGACAAGTAGACGTAGATGATAATCATTCCACAAGTTTGTAATCTTTTACTCATAGTAATTAATACCCAACTCACTTGTAAAGTACTTGTCGCAGTCATCAATTCTTTAGAAAACTTTTTAATTATTTTTACACCGTTAGCTGAGCTAACGAAGTAATGAAATAATTTTCATTAAATACATCAGATAATCTACGACATATCTGACTATATTTTATTATTTTTAATTGTTATCTATATTTTATTGGGTTTAGTTGTTATCTATATTGTTGAATATTTTTAATTATAGTAAAATATACTTATTTGTTAATGATAACAAAATTGAATGAAAAATTACCATGTGGTAATTGTAGCTAAACATAATAACAATTAAACAAAATAGAAGTTACTTATAGTAAAATATATTAATTCTAGTTATCCATATTAATTGTAGTTATCCATATAATATTTAATTAGTTATCCGTAACATAATTTAAATATAAAAATGGAATATAAATTAATATTATATTTAGGTAATATGGGGAATTGGCATGTGACATTTGTTGGAATGGCTTATTCGAGTTTAGATAAATTAGATAATCATAATATAATATTAAAATTAAAATTGAGAGGATTTATAATAAATAATAATAAGGATAATAAAAATATTTTTAAATAAAATAAAAGTAAAATCTATATCTATACTATATAATAAAAGAAACCATTTTAGGGAAACTTGTCATCATATTAGGCCATGTCTTATGGATAATTATTATTTTAATTTAATTTCTTTTAATTAATTATAGATAATCCTCTTACTAAATATTATTTAGTTTAATTATTACTTTTATATTTATCTATTTACTTCAAATTCAAACTTAGTCATCTAATTTGATATTAGAGTAAATTACGATTTTGGCCCCTGTGATTATATCACTTTTACCCTTTTAACCCAAAATGAAATTTTTTAACATCTGAGCCCTCAACGTCTTTTTTTCTAACCCTTTTGTACCCCAACGTCTTTTTCTCTAACCCTTTTGGACCCCAACGTCTTTTTTTCTAACCCAAGTAACTTGATGGGGTTAGTGTTAGCGGCCAAAAGGGTTAGAAAAAAAGAAGTTGGGGGCTCAGATAGTCAGATGTTAAAAGATTCATTTTTTGGCCAAAAGGGTAAAAGTGATATAACCACAGGGACCAAAATCGTAATTTACTCTTGATATTAACTATATATTTGAACATTTTGTTTAGTTTTGTATCAAATAGATTTTACGAAACTTAAAATAAAACTAACTAATATTATTTATCATTACTATATTTACAAGTTTTAAATAAAGGGTTAAATTTATTGAGAATTCGTTACATTTACAAGTTTTAAATAAAGGATTAAATTTACTGAGACTTCGTTAACAAATTTTACTACAATAGAATAATTTATTTCTATCAATCTAAATATATATCTATACTATACTATATAATAAAACATTAATGTGTGACACCTATTATTCATTGTAATCATTTATTTTTTGATTTTCTCGCCTCACTTCCAAACTTATCTTATATTAATTAAATAAATAAATGAATAATGAGCTAATATTAAATTTCATACTACTTTAAATTTCGAA